>VZTM01036169.1:123834-168404 GCA_013400555.1 Jacana jacana
TGTGGATATCTCCTGAAAAAATTGTAGCAAAATAACAAAATACCAACAGCTTTTGGTGCTACCAAACACCCTCCAGACAGTCACTACATTTGGTCATTGCCAGCCTATGTTGATTTGAACAAGGAACTGATAAAAAAGTGCTGTCAAGCCCAGGCAAGTTATGTTTCTGCTTCTCCATCTGAATAATTTCTTGACTGCTTGTTGAACGCTTGAGAGCAAGTTGGGTGCCTTCCAAAACAAAGTAAAGATAGCCTCCCTGTCCCAGAGAGGTTACAGTGCAAAGACTACCTAGAGCAATCTCCTGTGTGTATGGGAAGCAACAGAGGCAGTTGATCATATGGATTGTGTAGTCAGGGCATAGAGACAAATGTGAGACCATACAAATCACTTGTCTGTGTTATCGTCCTGTTGGAGGTCCCCAGTGTATGGCCCTGGTGCCCCCAGGCAATGGGGGGTGAGTCTTGGAGGATGCGCTGGCCAGCCATGGGACCAGCCCTGTGGCATCACTGCCTGCAGCTCCCTGCTTGCCCTCCTGCAGGGGGCACGAGGCAGAAAAGAGCATAAGGGTCCTTGTCATGCACTGCTCGTCCCAAGAGCAGGGGGGTTTAGGCAGCCCAAGCCTGGGCTGAATTGAGGCTACTTTGGACACCAGGTACAGTGGGGAGGAACCTGGGAGCACTTCATGTCAGGGACAGAAGGGAAACAGCCCAGGACAGGTCACTGAGCCACAAGATATGTCCCACTGGTTGCACTATGCACATACGTAATGTTTTAAACTGAGCTTAGTAGAAGGATTTGCATGGATATCCCACATGACCAAGGTCTAGTTACCAAGCTTTTCAACAGGAAAGGAGGCTTTTGGATCAGAAATTATAATGTTTCAGCATACATAAATTACAGGTTCATCTCTCTATGTACTGACAGTTATAAACAACTCTTTCTTGGCTCTAGCACAGATGCATGGCTTTAACCATAATTACGTTCTTTGTAGATAACTTATTTTTGTTTTGGGTACCAGAGCTTTTGTAATGGACCTGGACTTTGCATTGCTGCACTGTTTGTGTCTCTTGCTCCCTTTTCCTGCCATGACTGACACCTCCTGCTGTCAGCAGTATCTGGCTGCTCAGGACAAGGGACGTTCAGCACAGGTCCGGGTCACAGTGAGGGAAGGGGAACCCAGCAAGTAAAAGCTCTGAGTTTTGAGCAGGACCTGTGATGGCAGTCTAGTGAGAAGCCCTAGCCTGGTGGTGTGTGGTGAAGGGGGCTTGCCCTGCCTGCCTTCCTGCCTGCCGGAGGAGGAAGTAGTGTTCTTTTTCACTCTTGTTTCCCCCTGTCCTGCAGTCAGGCTTTCTGCTTGTTTTTCATTGTGCCCTTCATGTGTTTTCCATCTTTCCAGAAATCACTGCCTTTGTTTAAAATAGACTGGGAGTGGCTGCCAAGACTTTATCCAGAGAGAGACAGAAAAGCTCATGGACGCCAAGTTCCTATAGAGTTATCAAAAGCTTTCACTCCCCATCAAGATCTCTGAATATACCAGAAACCTGGTCTTCTCAGGAAGAGCTCAACATAGCCATTGCAGCTCTTCCTGCAACAGCTGCCAAAGCATTTCTGCCTAGGAGGGTACACCTCAACTCCCAGTGGTGTCTCCTGAGATTTGCCTGTAAGCGCCCTCACAAGTCTCTTATATACTGGGGTTTTGGTCTTTCTTTGCAGTACACTGAATATATACAGAAAACTCACAGAGTTAGAGGGAAATGGCTTAAGGATGTTTGACTCAGAAACATTAAAAGGTACTATGCTCATAAAGTGATAGATCCCATCAGAGCACAGCTCCGTGTTGTAGGCTTATAGCCAAGGAGGATTCACCTTGGGGGCTTTTGCTGCGTATGTTTGCATTCTTTTTATGCTTTACCATCTTTTTCTAACCTAACCCTAAAGGGATTTCCCGCTTTGTCTCTGAAAGGAGATGCTATTGCTAAGTAATTCCCGGCAGGGAGCTCAGCATCTCCTTTTCTCTGCAACAGTTCATGTCAGCAAGATGATAAGTACATGTAAAGTTGAAAACAGAATTAGCTCCTTCATCAGCAGGGCAAAAGACAATCGAATGGAGACAAAAGGAATGTCCTTTGCTTTTAGGTAGAGCAGTTTGATTTACCTCTGGCTTTTGGACCTGTTTTCTAATACTTCTTGATCAGAAAAGCTTACTAGAAATACTTGAGATAAGCTGGTGGGGAAGAGAAGTGGCTCGTTTGGATATGAAGTAAACAAGCCCGGAGCAGGCTGCGTGAGCACCACTCCCACCAGGAGCCAACACTCAACAGCTGAAAGCCAGCAGCTCTGAAGTTCCAGTTGTTAGAACAAGCTGTGATGCACATCCAAACAATACCAGGAGCAAAGGGGTGTTCCTTGCTCACTTTGGTTCCAAAGGGGCAGCCAGGTCTCATTCTGACAGGGGCAATGTGCTGTTTCTTGCCAGCTGCTCTTCCACCTCACAGTACAGCATCAGGGAGGAAGAGCTGCCTTCTCTGAAAGGAACGTGTGGTGGATGCCAGACTCTTCATGTTTAAAGGAGGGGGAGCATTGCAATTTTAGAAAAAATGTGAAAATTATGATCTCCTGTTGCTCCTCCTATTGCATATCTCCCTGCTTCCCTTAAAGGGTGTCCTCTTCTCTTGGCTCTGTCACAGGCAATCTTGGTTTGGTGCAGCTGGTTTTGTTACCTTCCTCCTCTTACTTTTCCTAGGAAAATAACATTGTCTTGCCACTGTTTTGCCCTGAACATTGAAAGAGATTGAAACATGCAAAGTTTTCTACAAGTCCTGGCTGCAGATTGCACTAGTGAAGGCAGCACAGGTCTTCTGTGAGGCCTGGGGGAGCTGGATGCCAAGGTCCTTCCCAGCTCCACCATGGGTATGGGTGCATCATTTTCAGGGAAATGGGGATGTTTCTGACTATGCCTCCCATGTATGTGTGTGTATCCTTACTGTCATTAAGTCTGCAATTATGGTAAGCGTATGGAGAACTCAATGCACAAACTATGAACTCGTGGTTTTGAAAGTCTGGGCAATAACGCCTTGATGACTCACTTTATCTCCGTAAATAATGGCTGGAAAATGCTCATTTCTTCATAGTATTGTGAAGATTCAGAATATTTTGGGGAAAATTGTTGCTCCTAGTACTATTATAAATTAAATCTTTGGTCATTCACCTCATTCATGGTGTTAATGCTCCCTAAAAAAGCACTACTGCTTTCATTGCTTTTTTCCTAATACTGGTTTTTTGCCATCTCCTGCATAACAAGGAATAGTCATGTAGCCCCAAAAAATCATCAGTCACAGAACATCTTCCTGTTTAACCTGATGCATTGAATACCTAATTCAGCACTGAGATAGGTGGTGATCGGGTTCTCCCAGAAATCTCCGCATCCGTTTCAGGAATTAGCCTTAAGTGTTGATGAGACACACAATTATATTGGGGAGGGGGGAAGGAAGTTAAGAGTAACAGAAAAATGCTGGTGCTGTGAAAAGCAGAGGGAGGTGTAAGAAAGAAGAGACGCGACAGACTGAGTAACCAGCAGGAACAAAGCAGGGACAAATTAAGCTTTTGCACAGCAAACAGAAATTTATAAAAGGCGTCAGACCAGAATGCTGCTTCTTTAGTTCTTTTTGAACATTGAAATGTTCTGAAAATGAAGTGAATTAATAGTTTCCAAACCTAGCAGGTAAATTTGCAGCAAGCAGAAACATGAGAATAAAGAGGGTGGTAAAGCAATATTAAAAAAGAAGATTACAGACTGGAAATTGGGCTCAGTGCAAAATCTTTTTTTTTTTAGTTACTGTAACTATAAGCAAGAAAAGCGTGCCAGAGGAAATGAGAATTTAAGAAAATATAGACAGCTTGGCAGGGCCACAAAATGAAAGCTTTAAGGAAAGAAAATTTAGAGAACAGAAGGAAATATTAGTTGGAGAAATGATAGCAACATAGAAACACCAACTTTTCAAAGAAATAATCTTGCACCCAACTTTTTAACATCAAAGCTCTTTACTGTATGAAAATGAAGTTTTGTCAGACTGATCCTGGGTGGGGGAAAATTAGGTGCATGCTTTTCTTTTAACCTGTTGGGATAAAAAAAGGCATACACAAAGGCAGGGAAAGAGGAAACAGATTCCAGCAATTGAATAGTTAAGCTGTTGGAATAGTTACCAGACACTGTTTCTGTAGGAATGATGAAGCTGAGATTTAGAAGACGTTGAAAGAATTGTGATTCCGAATGGCCAAATACACATTAGTGCCCCCACCTTGACACAAATAAACCACAGCTGCCTGGACAGCATAATTCCCTTTTGGCTTGAAACTGTATATGTTATTTAGAAGGCTCTTTGAGAATAGAAGTAGCCCAGTGAGAGATTCATAAAGAAGCCAGGGATCTAAAGCTGACCCAGCAAATAACTGCCTCTCGCTGCCTGTGCAAGAAAACTGAGGCAGTTGGATCCTCAGCAAAGGTGGGTTGAGATACAGAAAAAGAAGGCCCAATCCTTTCCTCTAAGCAGATAACAAAGCAATAGCAGGTGCTCAGAAGCCATGGTGGAAGACCTGGTGTTGAATCCCTATTAGCATGCAGTTTGCGCTGCCATGTTTGGTTGGTTGTCAGCAATGCACAGTATCACTCTGTAATGTGTAATTTTTAGCCTCTCCAATACATGAAGTCACGAAACCTTCTGACCTGTTTACTCAGTGCTTCCAGAGGCCCATTTGTTTCCAAACATTATCATGTTACAGGTACTTGGAGTCCCCAGTTCAACCTTTTATTGTAGTTATTTATTACTTTGGTTTGGTCTGTGAATGCTGAAGCAACAGATTTTTCCTCACCAATGTGCCCATGCAGAGCTGCACCCTCTGCCTTTGCTACCTGGCAACATCCTGGCTCTTGTGCAAGAACTGCTTTGTCAATTCATTCAACCAGGCAGTGCTGGGTCCAAAACCCCCTAGCCTGCACACACATCTGCAAACAATATGCTGGCCACGTGTGTAGAACCCATGGGTATGTGTAGAACCAGATATGTCACACCAGAGACAGGGACATCAAATTATCCAGAAAGCCAAGGGCGGAAAGGACAGCCTGCCTGTGGTTGCTTTTCATGAAACTTCACTCAAGGTTCTTAGAGAGCATCACAGGGAAAAAAAAGGATAATGGAAAGAGCTTGGTGGCATGGTGGGACATTTGGATTGCTTTGTACTTGTCCCCATGGTATACCAACTTCCAATTGTTGATCTAGAAGTGAAAGGCTGAGTAGCTTTTCTGTTTCAGGAAGATGGTAGAGTACAGCTTGTTTAGGCAAGGGCTCCCATAACTAGCAGGCTCCCTGTAGAGATGTCGGACTCAGCCTAGGATGGAAAACTGGCCTGAGAAAACTAAATATTTGAGCAGCTAATCTGTGCTGCATTATCAGTACCTGAGCTAGGTAATTAAAGCTAGCTCTTGCACAGCTATCAAGTCTTTGGTCATGCCTTTAGACGCAGTGTAGGCATACCTCTGGTGTCTGAGACAATTTGCTGCAAGCCTCCCTTTGTAATTATTTAATATGCTAAATGCATTGTATGGTGGAGTTCAGGGACAGCTACTCAGACATAAAATATCCCTGATGGAGACCATTGCTTGATGCAAATTGCTGCTGTTCATGCTTTGGGATATTAAGCTCTAAAATGCTGTGCTGTGCTGGGACAGGCAGGTCACTGCTTCCCAGAAGGAAGCAACCACAAATGCACTGTACACCCAGTGCATTCTACCTTTCTTTTGGCCTTCAGCCTGCCAGGTGCTTTGGTAGCCTCAGAACTGCAGACATCATATGAGCAAATCTTCAGACAGTTGCTCCCATCAGTTCATTTGGGCAAGCCGGCTATACCATGCAGCTCAATGAAATGCAGGAGGGATCCCAAAATGTTTACATATGTCATCCCATCTAATTTAAGAAGTTCATCTGGTATACTTAAATTGAAGCTTTGGCACTTTGGTTTATTTCCTATCGTCCAGAGCAGTTTAGCTCCTAGTGATTCCTTACCCATTACTTGAGTGCTACTTCCCCAGCCTGAAACACCACCTCTGTCCTGTGCAAAGACACTGGCAACCTGGAGGTGACTGTATTTGTCCACTGGGAATTCCCATGCTTGCAGTGGGATGGATGGAGGGGGGGAAGTGTTGTCTCAGGGAGTGCCCAGCATATGGGCAAGCCCCTCTGCAGGCCTTTACTGCTTCACATCCCTGTCACGAGTGATCTAACACACAACAGTACATGTTCGCCTGAAACAGCTGTTTGTACAGCTGGAGACACACTGGGATGTTGGTTTTCTTCGCCAAAGCTGGGAGAAGCACGTTGCTCCTTCACAAGAGGCCAGGGAAACCCTTGACTACAGAGGGAAGGCTGGGAGGTGCTGCTGGTGGAAGGCATGGAGATGAGCCTGGGGGCCAGGTAAACTCATGCAGGAAGGTTAGCAAAATGAGTCAGAAAGGGAGGAGCGTGCTTTGGAGGACATGTAGCTGTGGTACCAGTGTACAGAAAAGCTCTGCGATTCGTAGGACAAACTATGAACTGCTGGGAAAGGGTCCTGGACCCCTCCTTCTTGAGCCCAGCTCAGAGCTTGTTCTGCAATGCAGAGAAGCCAAGGTGGGGAAATACTGGTGGTGCTCACTACTCTTGCCAAAGTCTACATCTTGTGCTATTGAGGGGAAGGATTACTTGGTTTAGGGTCCTGGGGAAAGTCTGAATGTTATGTGATGTATGCAATGTGTGGTCTGCAAAGGTTTAAACTGTTCCATGATGCAAGCCTGGAACTTCTGGGGCAGGGTGTGCTAGAGCTGCTCTGCATCTTTCAAGAGTTGGACTCGTTGTTGGAGCTTAGCGCAGCTGGATTTGTCAGTGCTGCCTGTGAGAGGCACAGGGATGGAAAACTGAAAGAAGACACAATGCTGTGGCCCATTTAAATCACAGGATTCATAAATTTAGTGGATTATGGACCAATACAGCCACCAGATCCCTTTTTGGTCTTACTGCAGTGGCAGCATACACCAAGCATTCAAGAGAAGTTAATCCGCTGTGCTCTTTTACAAGGAGCTTGACGGATGCTTTGAAAATGCCAGTCTTGGTGAGGACATGAGGGATGCCCTGTGATTTCTGACCCAACTGGTCTAGCAAAATGCTTGTGTCTTGGCATTGTGAGTGTATGCATCTCAGGACAGATGGTGGTGACTTTGCTCCCTCCAGTGCTGTGTTGGCAGTCCATCTTCACCACTCTGCTGCTGGTGCAGTGATATGCCAGGCCATCTAAGCACTGCCTGTATTTTTCAGATGCAGTATGTAATTAATCAGTGGAATGAGCTGCCACATCACTGTGTCCAAGTGTGACTAAATGAAGCTAGATGGTTCTGTGCAAGAACATTGACTTCCAACATTAAATCAAAGAAGAGAATGTGATATGAAGAACATAAATCAAACTCTCACTATTAGCAACAGAGAAGTAGTTTTCCCCAGGATACTGCAGATTTCTTGCATCTTCTGGAAAAAAAAATAAATGTTGGCTGCTGCCAGAGAGATGATACCAGAGCAAACAGACTGCATGTAGGTACGACATTTCAGGTCCATGAGTGGATGGGCCACAGTGGCAATAAATGGCTGCCACCCACTGCACTGCTAAACACATTTCCTGAAGTGAGAAAAAAATACTGTTGCCTGTGTCACCAAACTCAGGGGTAATAAAGATCAGCTGGCCATGTGAAAAGCCACCCTTGCTTTTTCCTTCCCCTTTTGCAGTAAATATCCTGGGCTACTCACAGGGGAGGGCAGTGTGTCCCCCCCGCCTCCCCTCCATGGCTGCCCCAGCTCCTCTTGCTCCCCAGGTCACCTTCCACCCACTCTGGGGGGGTGGCTTCACCACCCTGGCAGGGAGAGTTAAGCTCAGCTGTCTGTAATCTTTCATGTGATACATGCACAGGCTCTTCTTGTTACACTCAGGCTCAGTTAGCAGGTACAAGCAGTGAAGGTGAATATTAAAAGCTGCTTAGAGGATTGATTTTTCATTAAGATGAATCTGTTGTAATTAAGCCTAACAGAAATGTTCGTGCTAATGCTGCGTAATTTATTGCCTGAATGCTTTCTTTTTTTGTTGTTTTTTAAGCATAAGAAGTTTCTTTAGCTTTCTTTCTTTTTCTTTCAGTCTTGTACTATTCCTGCTTGAGCCTGTAGAATATGTGTTGGTGTGCCTTTTCTTCTTTTGGTGTCTGTTTTCTCTCAAGACCAATTTTTTTCTGTTGTATTTAATTGTTTTTCTCCTGATTTATTGTTCCAAGCCCATGCTAGGCAGTCTGTTTATTTATAATTTGGACTATTTTAAAATGGAACCAGAGCTCTAGGTCAGTGTTTAAAAATTAACTAATAAAATACACAAATGAGGCCCAATGGTCAACATAAGATTACACGTCCTCTAGGATTCACATGCTACTCCAAATAAACCACTGGGGAATACCAGCCCCAGGCCCCAAAAGAATGGAAAATTCAATGATCTGGACTGAAATGGGCTGATATGAAAATGTATATAGGGACCCTTCTCTGATAGCACAGGGCCAGTTTTATTCTGATTGAGCCAGCAGGTGCTAGTGTGAGCACTCACGAGGAGATAGGGTGATTGTGGGGTATAGCAGGGAAATGCTGGGCTCTGTCCAGCCCAGGTGTCCACCTCCCAAGAACTGATCATTTCACTTATAGGTATCTTGGGAGAAGGCAACTCAAAGGATAATAACATGCTCCACATGAGTCAGGAGACCAGAGCATCCCAAACTTCTGCTGCACCTTCCCCCTTCCACCACAGAGGCTGCTGGTCCCCATTCAAAAGGAAAACCAATGGGAGGCAGCGTGTGCTGTTTTCTTCAGAGACACAAACCCACCCATCACCTCCCTTCCACTGTTTTGGCACGACCCCACACATGGTGCCCTGACAGTTATATCTCTCTCTTCACACTCCATTGCAAAACCTCTCCAGTAAACAAACAAGTGGTATCAGCGACTGTGCGTATCTGGAGAGGCAGCTTTGGCTTGCGGAGGAGGATGGGCAGGAGCCGCAGACACAGGGAGGGAGTGGAGTGTGGAAACAGCCCTGCTGGCAGCAGGCTGAAGGGGTGGCCATGCCGCAGCCCAACTCAGCCACTTGTGGTATGGCAGGGCAGCAGGACCAAGCCAGCCCATCACCAGCCATTGCGGTGGTTGGCTGGCAGCCACAGACATCACCCACCCACAGTCCCTGGCAAGTGTAGTGTCCCATGGCTGGTGCCGTCAATGCTATGAGGTCGATTGTCCTCAAAACAATAAACCATGTGCACATGCACAGGCTGGGGGCTGGCTGAGGGAGGCAGGGAGGAGACGGTTTCCTTGGTCAGGCTCAGAGATGTCTTGCTGGACAGGCCAAAGAGAAATGCACATGGGCTTTGGCATGCTGGCTTGACAACTGGACACATTTAGTTGGTTTGCATGAATATGTGAAGCAGCGGCAAGAGGGTGGCCCGTGCAGAATGTCCTGCTTGCCTCCCTGAACAGGTAGGCACATGTCCAGCAAAGGTAAGAAAACTTCTGGAGCTGCAGGAACTAAATCCACCTGCTCTGTCAGTCCCAGCCTGGCTTGCTGCTGCCCTGAAGACAGATGGGTCTTTCATGTTGGTGCAAAGTGGGAGCAAAACCTCTCCCAGGGGTTATCTGTATGGTGTCCCCAGACAGAGGTAGTGCCAGTGTGGGGAGATGCTGATGCTGTATGTGGGAACCAGTGCCACTCCCACTGCAAACAGAAGGGCGTTTTAGCAGTTGCCCCAGTGAAAACAAGATCAGGCTTTTTAGTACGGTGTTAACAGCTATGTTAAAATCCTCACACTTTCCAACAAAAGAAAGGCCCTCAGAGAAACCCAAACAAACACTCACACAAGCAACACTGGAAGTTGGCTTGAGTTACAAACACAGGAAATTAAATACAAAACCGTGTTACAATAGCATTGAGGATCTGACTTAAAACAAGCCAGACAAGAGCATGTACTGTTCAGATTGCTGTATTTTTCCCTACCCCCACTCCCAGGGGAATTGTCTCTATAAATACACACATGCATGTAAGTAGTGTATGTTTGTATACACACATACATGCATGAACAATTTCTACTACATTAAATAAACCAGTAGAATTAAGATGATACAGTAGCCTTTCTCTGGACTGAGCTTACCCAGTATACATGTAGATGACCACAAATATCCTATGTTTTGTGGAAAAAGCTTGTTGTTATTTGCAAAAGATTTCTTCTTTCCTATACTGAGATCCCTGCAAAGATTCAGTCTACAGCACAATTTCACAACAAATGAAGGTGCAACTGAGAACAGTGCAAAGGTGAGAGCAAGGACAAGAAGGCAGAAGTTCCTTAAATAGGTTTTATTGCTGAAGAAAACATTGTACTTAATCTTCAGTTTCAATTACATCAGCAGAAGGCACCTTAACTCCAACAAGGGTTACACCAGTACAGCAGCATTGCCTGGGAAAAAAATCCTCCCCTGATGGGCAGAGCTTGACTGGGCTTTACAACCGGTCTTGTGGACCCTTTCATATCAAAGCCAGTGTGGTGCCATCAGGTGACATTACATGCCCTCTATGGAAACCTCTTCCCACCTCCCATCTCAACCACAAGCTGCTGGAGGTCAGTGGAAATGGGAGGGTGGCCTCAGGTTAACATGTCTTGACTTGTCCCTTTCTTTAGGCAAAGTCCTTTCCCTTTGCTACAAATTCCTATCTCATGGCCTCAGTCCTAGGGTAAGCACTTGTTTTTCAACTTTTATCTTCAAAACACTTACAAATGTATTTCAAATGAGAACTCTATTATGTTTTCCTTTCCTTTATTACACTTTGCTACAGTTTGTCAATACTGGCTACCGGTGTTATTTGAGGCCACACTTAAAAAAAAAAAAAGGTCCTTCCCGAGCTCTGAACATTTATCTGAAGTTCTGCATAAGGTCACATGTCTCCTCCAGCAGAAGGTCTTGCAAAGTTAAACAAAGTCCCCTCGCTTGCTCTGTCTGAGTAAATACAGACCATATTGGAGTAAATAAACAGCCAGGCAGTGTCCCAGACAATGGGCCTTGGCGATGAATTAATAAACTCTGCCTCTCGCATTAGCAGAGTGTGACTGGAACTGGCAGGAGGCCCTGGCGGGACTCCAGAAACGATTATTACTAGACAGAGCCAAAGGAGACTTGGCACGGCGCGGAGCCCACAGCTGGAGATTAGGTAACAGAGCCGGAGCTCGCGGAGCTGCCAGGGCGTTGGTTACCCTGCCTGAGGAGAGGGTCAGAACTCTTGTTTTTGTAGCTCGTGTTCACGTAGGGTGCCTATCTCCACAGCTCACGCTGCTCCGGTTTGTAATCCATAGATCCATTCTGCAGGATTAAATTGCCATCCCAAACTGCAGCAGGCAACCAGAACGCCTGTCTGGGGGAAACGACAGAGGAGAAGTTGTGCACTGTCCCTGTCCTATCCACCACTCAAAGACTCTGGTCTCCTTGGGTGGAATGGGGCTTGGTGGTACTGCAAAGGGGTTGGCCAGGCCATGCAGTGGGGCAGCGCTGCTTTGGGAGAGGGAGCAAGATTTCCTTCTATAAAGAAAAGCTTTGTCTGGGTTTGTCTTCTGAGCTGGGTGTTGAATCCAGAGGCAGGAGGTCTGCTGCAAAAGGAAAACCCTCCTAACAGCTTGCACTGGGGGTCGACTGACACCTGTGGGGAGCTACTGCTAAGTCAGCTTCTTCCTGAGCTGGATAAAGGTTGTCACTCAGACACATTAATGAAGGAGGTGTAAATAGGAAGGGTCTGTGGACAGCTGGTAGAAGTCATCGCCCCAGTTCCCACATCGAAAGAAATGGTGTCTGCATTTCTCATGGACTGTGGTGTAGCAGCCCCTGACCTCTCTCCCAAACCAGAGGAACCATCACCTTGCAGTTTGGAAGTCTAGCAGCCATGCTGGATGAGCACTGTTGCAACTTCAGGTAGCAGGATTATCAGCTGGGCTACCTCTAATGTGGATAGATACTCTGCTGACACAGCTGTCCTGCTTCCAAGAGCCGACCTACTCTCTTCACCCAGTGTTATATTGGTTTATTTAGACCTGCTTCTTGGATCTCTGACATGCGTCTGCTCATTGCCATGCACAGACATGCCCGTTTGCAACCCACATCCCCACAACAAGCTATAAACATGTTAGCGACATCAGGTGGGCTTGGCATTTGTTTGCCAGAGTATAGGTGGAGGGGAAGTGATACCTACTCCTGCTGTGAAGCATTTTGAGAAGTATGAATGAAAAACTCAAGCTTTCTCAGTGTCTGCTGAAGAAGGGAGGCTATATGCTAAACCACTCTCTTCTCATTCATACATGGTGAGAAGACTGTGGGCTGAGCTCAGTCCCTGAGGGGTCCACTCACCATTTTGATGGCTGTAACTGCAGGAACATCTCTGTTTGGAGCCCATGTCTTTTACATCTCAAAGACTGCAATGCTGGAAAGAGAGGAAGAAATCAGTCTTTCTTAGTGCTATTACCATGAATGGAACTACCTGGACTGCCTCAAAAACAGACTTTACCAAATATACGGTGGTCACTAAAGTTACCAAAATGAAGGGAATGAAGTCTTTTATTTCACATATATGCTATAGTAAATGGCATTTCTTATCCTCATTTACTACTGAATCCCCAACCTGTCCTGGACTGAATGCTCCCAAAGAAAAACAATAATAGTTTCCAGCTCTGAATACTGCCTTTTGTCATCAGGTTTGAAAGCCCTTCACAAAGGAGAGGAATCTCATTGTCTTTGTTTTTCCACAGGGAGAAAGGGGGTCATGCAGGCGTAGTCCAAGCCCCCTGTGCCCCGCTTTGCGCAGTGCCAGCCAATGTTCCCACCAGGTCCTCAGGACACTGCTGCACCCTCACCAGCCCGACCCGCTCCACAGAGGCCAAAATGCCATATTCAACTTGTGTGGACTTGTTCTGTAAACATTGGTTATCTATGCATGAGACAGCAAACGCTTCGGGCGTTAGGCGCTGACAGTTGGGTCAAATGGAGGACTCTTCTAGTTAACGCTGACCAGGTTAAGGTAAAACTGACTCCACAGTCCTTTTGCTCGCTCCGAGCTCCTTCTTCCTCAGCAATCAACTGGGTTTTTTCTTTCATAACAAAATTTGAAGCGAAGAATTGCTTTCCATTAGCCAAGGCGCAGATTTTGCTCTTCTCCTTAAATCACCTTCATCTTGATGAGCGTGGGCACTCCTTGCTGGTGCCTCTAAACATTGCCTGGAGAGAAAACCTCTGCGGAAAGTGAAATTCAGAAGAGCTAATAAAACATTTTCTGAAGGGTTTGAATCTCTCATTCCAAAGAAAACAAAGAGGTCGGCTGACCTTTCAACCTGACCCTTTTCTTTTTTTTCTAAGGCATTAAGAAAAACATTCTGCAAACAATGAGTGCTCGTGGTAATTGTCCCTCCCCTGTGCCCCAGTTCTTGCCAAAAGCAACATTTCAATGGCTATGGGGGGTGGAGGTTGAAAGCAAATGAGTGAGCAAGCAAATGCTGGCTTTCACACATCAGTGGCTGGCTACGCCCTGACCACATCCAAGGAGGTTCAAGGTGAGGGAGTCAAGCTCTCAGGCTGTTCCTCACCGAGTTTTACAGTTGCAGGTATCTGAAATATTGCAGTCCAAGTATGGAAATCTGTTTCGGAAGCATTCAGAAAGCCCAGTCAAAGGGTAAGGAAAAGGGTCACACAGTGGTAAAGTGAAGTATAATTTAGATCAACATCTCTCCAATCAACTGATGAATTACACCTTCACGTCACATGCAACATCCACTCATCCCTCAGCCTGTCACAGTCCTTCTCCTAGCATCAGGGAGAGGCCTGGTGTGAAAAGAATTTCACATCAGGAAAAAAAAGAGCACTGTTTTTATATGAGAAAAACCTTCTTGTACCGTTTATCTCCATTGTTTTCCAGCACTAGGACCTGCAGAGGATCCTGCTGTGACATGTTTCCAGCTGCAAAAGGAATCAAAAGATTTAGGGTTGAGTTCCCTCCTGATTCTGGAACATGTTCCACTGTGCAATCTTTTGTAATATCTCTCTGCAATAAAAGCACTAATGCTCTCCAAGAGGCCTCCCCCTTTCACTTTCCTCATACGAGGTGATGACAAGCTCCCAGCCCAATTGTCTACACACATCCTTAACTGTAGGGAGCCAGAGATTTAGCTACCTTTCCTGGTTCTGACACTAACCTGTATGCTGGTTGTGGGCAAATTGCTTAAGCTTTACCCCATCCAGACAGAATTTTCATAGAAATTCCTTTTTTTGCTAAAATTGGAGCAGCAGCATTAGCACTGTTGGGAGATGATTGTAGAGAGTGGGGCTTTCAGCTGCCTTTGGGACTCTGCTGTCAGAAAAGGAGACCTGCCTGTGCCAGGTCTCATCTTGCTAACTCTGGGGCAGCTTAATCTGTTTGGTATAAGCACACGGGTGCTGTCAAGGCCCTGCCTTTGAACGTGTTTCTCCAGCTGTAAAATGTGGATAGAAACATGGAGCCAGCTCTGTAAAGGTCTGCTGAGATTTAAGCTATGTTGGCATCTTCCTCCTCAGTGTCAGTAGAGCTGGCAGACACCAGGAGAGCGCAGGATGGTTTCTACTTTTCTTTGCATCATACTGCAAAGCCCCACAGCCCTGAGAACAGACCTCCTAATTCCCAACAAGCACACAAGTGGATTTAGGTGCTTGTGTGGGAGGGAAAGAAGAGGTTCAGGAGGGTTAAGTAAACAGTGCATCCAGAATCTTTTTGTTACCCTCCAGATTTACTTCTCTTCAGCAGGAGTTTGTACAGCAAAGTACAATTTTGTGGCTCTTCTTCAAGACCATTAACTCAATATAAAAATATCAGCACTGTTTTTATTATCTGAAAAAAAAAGAGCTCGAAGCTGAGTTTTTGTGAGCAATGCTCGGTTCATTAAACAGTGACTCAGAGTAGGTTTTGTGGTGGAGGATTCAGCTTTTCCTTAGTGGTGGGATCAAGATGTCCTGTTTTCATGATAATCTACCTTTCATCTCTCTCACGTTGCAAAATTCATTTTTACCTTGATCCCACATGAACCTCTTAGTTTCTTGCTTTTGTTATTGTAAATTATTTACTTTAGAAATGCTGAATCATGACACTGAGGTTAGAGAAAATTGCACTTGTATTTAAAGTGAGGATTGTTCCCACATCTTCTGAAGTTTCCTGGACTATTATTTTTGTGTGTCCTTACATTTTATGGTTTAAAAAAGTTCAAGTGGCACTTGGTTTGGCCCTCCTCAGATGGGTCTGAACCTGGACCTTTTATTCTGAGACATTGAATTCTAGCAAATGATGCCTGCTGACACTTATGTGGGAGGAACTGTGCCTAGACACCGGGAAGCTGTGTGGGCAGTGATGGTGCTGGCTTCCCTCAAACCATCCCAGAGTGTGTCCACCTGCACTGCTGCCAGCTGACCTCCTGGAAGCCTGGGGATACAGAGATGGGTCCTGGGCTGTAGCTGCATGGGCTCATGGTATTAGAGAATGGAGTGGCATGCANCTTCTCACGGGCAATGAGCGACAGGACAAGAGGGAATGGCTGCAAGCTGCAGCAGGGTAGGGTTAGGCTAGACATTAGGAAAAAATTTTTCACGGAGAGAGTGGTCAGCCAGTGGAATCAGCTGCCCAGGGAGGTGGTGGAGTCACCATCCCTGACTGTGTTTAAGAGCAGATTAGATGTGGTGTTGAGAGATCTAGTGTAGGGGGGAACTTGTAGAGTAGGGCTGATGGTTGGACTTGATGATCCCAGGGGTCTCTTCCAACCTAAATGATTCTATGATTCTATGCATCGTAAGAGAAGCAGGCTGCAATTCAGATAAGTGCTCCAGAGTTTCTGTGAACATCTGAAGCTTGATGACACCTTGGGCTAACAAAAATTGGGCTAGAAATCTCCTGAAAAGGTTATTTGTAGTTCCCAGTTCTGAGTTGACCAGAAACACTAGGAGAGGGAGCTGGAGCTCCAGCACCAGGTGTGTACCTCAGCCTGCCAAGCGGCGTGAGAACATCAGTAAACCATGGTCCACAGTTTGGTTACTACTCGGCTCCAACACTAGCCCACCAGTATAAGGGCTACCTCCTGCCCACAATCCTCACCATAAACTATGCTCTGGCAGCTGAGTCGCATCTTCTGCAACTGAAGACATGTG
The DNA here is from genome assembly GCA_013400555.1 of Jacana jacana. Taxonomy (NCBI): domain Eukaryota; kingdom Metazoa; phylum Chordata; class Aves; order Charadriiformes; family Jacanidae; genus Jacana; species Jacana jacana. The sequence goes on from VZTM01036169.1 coordinate 140,127, forward strand.
CTGGTTACCCATCACCTACTGACAGGCAGTTCACAGGGCTCCCTCCATATGCAGTCACAAATTAAACTAAGAACTTTTCTGTGTGTCAGATGGGTAAAGAGAATGTGAAAGCTGAGACAGGGTGACCTGCAGTGAGTGGCTACTATGGATAAAAACACATCTGAGTCCAGTATTTGGGGTTGGGGTTTTTTGTGTGTGTTTTTTTGTTTGTTTGTTTGTTTGTTTGTTTTTTAAGCTGGGAATGAATGTAAAGATGAGATGCAGCAGGGCAACTATAAGGATGCCCCTGAAAAAGCCATACTGTACACTTTCCTGTGTTATATGCACTTACAAGTGTCTGTTTTACTACCCTGCATACTGCCTATGGGAGTACTGCAAAACCAGCACCACAGTGAGAGTAAAGCAAATCAGAAGATGACCAGCAGGCTGGTGTGCACAGCTCCTGTGGCTTCTTGTCCAAGGCGGGCAACAGCCCACTGCATGTAACAGTGGCGGCCGCTTGCCTGCTGCATCTCTGCTCCATTGAGCAATGTCTGACGTGCAGAAGGGCAGATAAGGGCCACCTCGTTAGTCATTTAATGAGTAAACAAACCATTTCTTCAGCATTATCCAGGATCACTCAGCCTGAGCCAGAATACCAGCCTGGCAAAAAGGGGCTCTTGGCCTGGCCCCCCTCCACTGCAGCCAGTGAGGGGCTTGTCCCTTGAAGAAGAAAGGGGCTGCCACCATCTACAAAGTCCATGGGACAGCCTGTGGCAATGACGTTTTCCAGAAGCCACCTCAACCCGCCTCAGTCAGTCCATGATTTCTGTGTATTAGACCCCAAGTTCTTTTGTACTACCACTGATAGCTGAATTTTCCATTTTAGTGGCTCTCATTTTCTGGAGATGTCAGCAGTGCTCTGTAATTGTGAATTATTTAAGCCTCAGCACATCTTTAAGGCAGGTTTTATACCCCTCATTTACAGAAAGGCTGGATGAGGCCAGGCAGCCGTTGGAGGGTATGTGCCAAGCTGTATTGCAGCCAGGGATAAATCCTCATTTTCCTCATTTTGCTTCTGCAATGAGACATTGTCTGTTTAATCCAGGCAACTGTCAAGGGATGGGGTTTCCCAGCAGGATGGCATGATGGTTTGTGTGCCTGTGAGAGCCCAAGCAGAAGCCCAAACAAACACTGAAGTGATGCTGGCCTCTCCAGCAGCAAAGTAACTATTTTACCTGTTAGTTGCCTCACATTTTACAGCTCTTCCCAACCTGTTATGACCTGACTCCTTCATGGATGGGCTCTCAGGTAGCATTAGTCCCCTTACAGCCACAGAGCAGCCACTAATTTAACTGAGGCTGTGGGGAGAGATGTTGGAGTGCAGAGCTGTGAGGAGCCATAGGACATGGGTAATGCTGCCAGTCTTCTTTTCTCCCAGGCTTTATCAGGACACCATGCATGCACTTGATGCTTGCTCCTGCTCCACATGTGAGTCTGCCACCCTGTCAAGGAGCTGCACGGGTGCTGCCCCTGCCAGCTGGGGGGCAGCGCTGTAGGCAGGCAGACCTCCATCACCTCACCGCCTGTACCCCACAGTGGTGGTGAGGGGAGAAGGGTGGGCTGGAGGATCTTGAAGCAATGCAGGACTCGAGGGGAGAGAGCACAGGACCCATGAAACAGGAACCCTTGGGTCGCGTGTTAGCGCGAGAAACCTGCCAGAAATGGGACAAATGCAGGAGTGCAATTAGTGAACCGTATTCCCGGCTGTTTCCAGGGAGCGTGCGTTCCCCCTTCCCAGCTGTGCTGGGGTGGAGGTGAATTTCCAGTGCAGCGGGAGCACTAACAAGTTAATGTTTAACATTATTATTACCTCATCTTCCAGAGGCTCCTTCTAAACATAACAATTGACGACAGGCTCCTGATAGTTTGGAGGAGACCGACCTCAGCCCTAAGACTATGATGAATATGATTTCCCTTCCCCCTCTGTTTTGATTTTCTGCTCTGTTACTCCAGAGCATTGGCTGGCCATGACCCCTGGCTGCTTTTTCTGTAATTACCAGCTCCTGCCAGATTTACTGTGGAAGTTAATGTCTGTTCCAGCCAAGTCAGCCCCACTGTTATATTGTACGAGACAGTAACCCCTTCGGTACAGGCAGAGCTTTAGCAAAACAAAACAAAGAGTCAGGGAAGGGGCTTCCCAAGGCCCTGGGGAAAGCCTCACATGCGTGGTGAGGGTGCCACATTAACACTAGCACTTTCATTGTGCAGAGGCAGGCCACAAAAATCTTCCTCAGGGTCTTTCAAATGCTGCAGAGCACACAGGGTGTGCGGTGAGGAAGGAACAAGAAAGCAACTCAGCGGCTCTTACGCGAGCTCTGACAAACTCTCAGGCTTTGCTCTCAGTCCACTGTGCTCCTCTGGGCCTTCTCTCGGGGCTTGTGCGTGGTCTGGTGGGACTTTCTTTAGCAAATTAACCTTCTGGATGGTTACCCTTAAAATTGGAAGAATTTTTTTTTCAGATGTTTTTGCAAGCAATTTTTTACATCCTCAAATGAAACCGGCTAAAAAGGGCAAGATTTAGACTCAGATGGCTATCCAGTAGAGGCACATGTCTCAGCTTCAGTCCAGCCATCAGACACACCTCGTCTTGCATCCACACATTCTGCCCAGTTGATGAGAGCAGCTCCTGGGCTGCACTCATTACAACAGTGCGCAAATACAGGAGTATTTTAAAAGTCTGTAGAAGATGAAACATACTTGAAACATAGTCAAGGACTAAATGCAGTTAAAATAAAGGCCAGATTCTGGTGAAAATTATATTCAGCTATGCCTGGCATAATTCCATCTTAAGGCATTGGAGCTGTGGGGTGCAATCCTATGCCATGGGGTCACAGAATCACAGAATTGTCACGGTTGAAAAGGACCTCTGAGATTACTGAGTCCAACCATACACAAAAACACAACCCACACCCTACAGTCTCAGCCACTAGAGCATGCTCTGAAGTGCCACATCTACACATCACGGGGAAATTAAATGAGTAGCCTTAGTATGGTGTACTCCACATGAGCACAAGTGGCCACAACAGCAGCAAGCAATGGCAGAAACTTCTGAAACCAGGTACAGCTGGCAGATAATTGTGAGGAATCCAAGAGATCATGCAAGTATCAACCTGTTAATGTGACCCATTACTACAGATGGGAAGACACTAATAATAGACCAAGTATGCTTGAGTACCATGTTTGCAGCAAATTCTCCTCTAGGGCTCCCATATGTCTGTTTGAATTTGCAGAGAGATACACAGTAAGTCCATGGTGAAAGTAAGTCTGATGCTTCCAGGAAGTCCCATCAGATGTGATCCATCTGCCCTGTACAGTTATTCTTTGCATTTTAGATTGATATTTAGATATATCAGGCAGTATACACATGGTAGGCCTGCGCATCGGTCTTACTTCATGCAGCTGGTTTGGCACAGTGTACATGCACAACAGCACAAGTTGGGGTGCTGCCTGTCCCAGATACCCCAGGGTGACTTCTGGGCACCTTTCTGAGACTCAGAGACATGCTGCACTGTAGCGAGGGGCTTTTGACCCGGTGGATCAACCAGATATTCAGCAAACCTTGAGAAATCTACAAAGCATAAACAAAGAAAAATAATCCATAGAAATCCAACTGGAGATATTTATGTGTGGAAAGAGAGGACATATCTGAAAATGTAGATATATGGGCAGCCTAGTCTTCACCACAATTTGAATCTGTGGTTCATGGCAGATAGCCCACTCTTGAGGAAAAAACAGCACTCTCTTCTTCACCAAGGCCATCAGAGCCAACTTTTGGGTTTGTTGGGCTGCAAGTGGGACCAGGCGCCGGAGCCGCTTGGAAGGAGAGGATCTGTGTTTTTTCTCACTGTGGAAGCTGGGACTGGAGACATGCCAGGACAGTGGGGTTGGAAGTAGCAGTTTGACATGTGGGGACTCACACACAACCCGGCTTTCGGGTAAAAGACTTACGGACCAGTCAGTGACTGCGGATACCCTTCAGGCTTTCTGCATACTGATTTGGCAGGAGCTTACCCATACCAGTGTCCCTGTGGGTGGGCCGATGTGGGTCCAGGGCTCTCTGGGGCTACATGCCTTTCTGCACCGATGGGGAACAGGAAGGGAACATCTATGCCCTGAAAATGCTGGCGGTGGACTGCAAAACAAAACCAAGAGTAAACACAGAGTATCCCCATCAGAAAGAAGGGGAGATGAAGAGCTGAAGTCATCTGCGGTGCTCTGAGCACAAATTCTGGACCAAAACCAGGAGGAAGCTCACCTGCCAGCCGCTCTAAGACCCAGGCTGGGTGAGGACAGCAGAGGGGACCCTGCACGGGCCTCTCAGTGATGAGGCAGACCTCTCAAATCTTTTCTAGCGTGTGAGACAACCCAGTGGCCTGTCACGCGATGGGGGGACGTGTCTGGCAGACTGGCCCTGTGAGATGCAGGGGCTGTGGCAGGAGGCCACGGCCGCCTGGCCGCCGGCCAGCCCGCGAGGTTCTCCTCCTCCAGCAACCTGCCAATCTGCCGTCCCTGGACGTGCCGTCGGGGAGCAGGAGAGCAGCCCGGCCGTGCGCTGTGCTTTGGGGGGAGGTACTTATTATCCCTGTAGCAGGGAGGCATGAGGTGGGAGAGGGATCTGCAAGGAAGGCAAGGGGCTGGCTCTGCCTTGTGGGCATGCCTTGAGCTGGGGGCAGGAGGGTGCCAACCGGAGCCATGGCAGTGCAGGTGGAGATCTCCATCTTCTCAAGGTACACCAGGGTGACAGAGCTGCTTGTTGTTGAAAGTCAGCTAAAGTAATCCCCACCAGTGATGGGTGGGAGCATTGCCCTCTCCCTGAGCTGCCTGGGATGACAACTCAGCCCAGTTTCCAGGACATCTCCCCACGGCTCCTGCCCTTTGCCCCGAGGCTGTCAGGGTCTGCAGCACTGCTGGCAATATGCCGTATGGAGCGTGCTGGGCATACTCGGGCACACTCGTCTGCCTTCTGGATGACAGCACAGGTTTTTGGGAGCAACCATGGCTGCTGCTGTGGGAGGCTCTGGCAGGTGTGGAGAGATGCTGATGAGTGTCCCAGGATGAATTGTGAGCAGGGTCGTGCTCCCCCTTGCTTCCCCATGCATGCTGAAGCCCTGCATAAATGCTATTGAATAAGGCTGTGTTCTGTTAAGGCACACGTGTGAAGCACCCCACAGGGTGTCAGGGATGCTATTGTGGGGCAGACTGCGGGTCTGGTCTGGTCAGGCAGGTGCCTACCTCTGGCCATGGCTCATAGCCACTCTGTGGAGAGGAAAGATCTTCATTCCTGCATCTGGGCGGTGAGGCAGTGCTGGACTCTGTGAGCAGGAGTTCCCCAGCCTGCACCCCAGGGTGCCATCAACATCATGGGGGAGATTGTATCCATCCTTCATCCCTTATCCTTTCAGTACGGGGTACATTCCTGGACGTGTGGGAAGCCACCAAGTATTTTCATGTTAGGAATCACAGAGGATAGATAAATGTGTTACAGGCCACTTGCAACATCTTTACTGAAACAGGGTTTAAAACAGTTTCCAGCAGTTGTGGCCTGGCATCATCTTGGGTACTCAAATAAATTCAAACCTTCAGTTTCCCAATACTGAAAGAGCTAGACTGGTAAAAAATGTGACTGAGGCTTTCATAATTTTTATTTCACATATTGTCTGTTTTTTAAAAGGTTTTTCCAACCTATATTGAAAAGCAAAATATATTGTCAGCACCTTCTTATGTGTCTTCAGGTGTGACGAGAAGCGCTCAAACAAGGACAGGAGTGGGAGGCATCCCCATTGGCCCTGCAGACTGGGATTGCTGCTGAAATTGTTGACTGCAGTCTTCTTTTGATTTTTGGAGTGGTGTTTGAGGAACTATTTTAATAGTTACAGCCTGGGAGAGGAGCTTTTTGTGTCTGAAAATCTGATGGTAAGGATGTGGAATTTGTCAGTTTGAAAACAGAAGGATTACACCTATATTGGTGTGTTGGTCAACAATTACCTATAGGCAGACTGTTTATTATTGGCAGCTCAGGGTACTGGAGAGCCTGTGTCGTGAAACTCTGCCTTTCATAAACACACTCAGCTATCTGGTCATCAAGCTGGGTGTTTTTTCTTGTGAGGATGGAGGCTGACACCGAACCCAGCAACAGAACAAAAGCATGGTCAGAAGGGAGGGGGTTTGCAGTGCATGGAGTGAGTTTTGATTCATTCCCGAGCTCAGACGTTGCTTTGGGAAATGTATTCTCTTCAGGTCTCTCGCTGTGACTCTATAAACAGAGGCAGCGACTTGCATTTGGAGGCACTAAAAGTGATTTAAATGATTCAGCCTGGGATTTTTGCCAAGCAGCACCTCCTTCTGTTTGCTGCGGGGGCTTTTCTGCCCTCCCCCTTGTCGGTGAGTTGGTTGTTGGGGTTTTTTTTTCCTCCTTCCATGCAAAATTTTTTGAGACTATCCTTTGAGACAGTCTCTTTCTCCTAAAAGAAGAGGGAAAAAAAGTTTGCTTCTCCAGATGGACAGCTGCTCCCTGCTCCTTTTGATGTTGCTTTTATCTGCCAGGCCAGTGCTCTCTCACCCTCTCCCCTCCCCCGGAGGCAGTTTCCATGGGGGTCTCAGGAGAGCTTTGTCTCTCACATGTGTTTAAAGAGAAATGTGGAGCTGACACAAAGGCTCCACGGCTTGACCTTTCGCCCTCCACAGTTATGAGGGCCATAAAGCTCGAGTCCCTGGTAACAGTGCCGATGACCAGGGCAGTTCTGGACACAGACAGAGCTTTTTTGGCAGAAAATTGTTTAACTAAAAATAGTTGTAGGGAGGAAAATAAAAGGTTGTGCAAACTAAGCAATGTCTTTTATTGCCTTATTTGGCATTACTGGTAGTTGTATAAATTTCTTCAGTATGGCCAGAGGCAGATGGCTTCATTGCATTTAATGTCAGATTTGAAATGCATCAGGCACAGATAAAATGTGACACCCACTGAGGCGCAGGGCAGCAAGCAGGTGATGGCTGGTCTGCAGATGTAAAGGATGAAGGCTGCTCTGCTGCAGCACCTGACCTCCATCCAGGCAGAGCTCAGCAGTGGCCCGGGATGAGGCACAACCTTCAGGCCCTGAGGCTTTCCTTACCAGGCAATGGGAGAGCTGCATCTCTTTACTGGAGAGGAGGAACTTTAGTGTCCAGCAAAGGTCTGTGGAGACACCAAGCAACCTTCAGCCTCGAGTCTTGCAAAAGTACTAAAGTGCTTTAGCTCCAGAGCAGAGGAGGGTTTGTTGTTCCCTTCCCAGTCACGTAGGGCTATCTTGGTGCTAGGTGTCCTCCAAGCTGGGTGCCTGCCACCATGATTTGAGCCATTAGTAGGGCAAACTTTCTCTTTTTCTAATACCTGTTCAGCCTGGCTAGTGACAGATGTTGGTTCCAGGTGCTCCACAGCTGATGCACAAGATTCGCTAGTATTTGCTTTTCTGCTGAAGCTCTTGTCTTCTGCCTAAAATGGGCCAGATGTACAATAAAGGTGGAGAATAAAAACCCCTGGTTCTCTTGTCTCCTGCAGAGGATATTTGTTTGGAGGAGAATTGTACGAGTGTTCAGACCCTATGTGTAAGTTATAGCAAGTGGAAAAGCTTCCACAAATGAGTGACTTGCTCAGGACATTTATTAGCCTAAACAGGGACAAAGCTGCTCTGCTCAGAGGTGCCAGATACAGAACAAAAATTCAGAGGTGGATCCTTCATTTCCTTAAGGGAAGCTTTAATGTTTGAATGCTGGGTGTGATAAAGAGCAGGTGGCCATGAAGCCTTCTCCAGTTTTCTTTCCTCCAAGTGAGTTTGCTGCAATGGGGCCTGGCCATTCCGACAGCAGGGGGGAGCTGCTGCTGAGCAGGGGGTTTGGTGGTCTACTTGAAGACTCTGAGCAGGAGTTTCAAAATATTTATAGTATCTAAATATTGTGAAAAAATTACTCTCTTTTGGAGCAGGTTGTTCAGGAGCAGGAGCCACCTGTTACATATGTATGTGTGCGTACATCAGCTTGATGGGGTTCTTATCAAGGCTTAGGGCTATGGCAGTAATGACATTTCCCAGGAATCTTTCCTTAAAATGTTGTTCTTCTAAACGAGATAAAGTGAGGGTCATTTGCTGTGCAACAGAGGGATAGGTTTTTCCTACTCACAAAAAAATCAGGAAACTTTTATTTTATGTTAAATAAAACAAAGCCAAGAAGCAGAGGGGGGAGGGGGGAAATCAAGTCTACAAAAGAAAGAAAAGCCTCAGTGATTTATGCTGAGACATTTCGTGTTTTTAACCTAAATACAGCTACTGTTAGAGCAGACAGGCAGAATTTTTACACCAAAAGGTACACACAGAAAACACAGCCAGCATCTCTTTCCACTTACATGATCTCTCACCCTGGTAGTCTTTTTCCTTGAAATGAGCAGCTTTGTGCGTGAACACGAAGTAGAACTCCCAGTGCAACCATGCACCAACAACCGCGTGCAGTAATTCTTCATGTAGCTACGTTTGTCTGCCTGTCTTGCATGATAAGGTGCACATATGCACTCTCATTTTCTTCCTATAAATCTCCTTTTGGTTTCAGAAAGTTGTAAACCTAAAGATAACAGCACACACTCTCTTAAAACTAAAGTTTACACTGAAATCCTTGGCTTAGAAATGTTGCCTGGAGGAGAAAAATCTCCATCAGGCCCAAAGCAGCAGATTTGGCTCATCTGCCAATTGTCACTCTCCCACCATACCATGGGGAATGTGCTGGGGGAAGGAATGGTGCAAAAAAGGAGTGCAAAGGGCAAGCAGTCCTTTGGCTCTGGCAATCCTTCAGTGGTATATGAGCCTTAAGGGGATCACATGATGGGAATAGAGTAAAACAACCATCTAGCTCCTCTAAATCACATCACCTTGTAGAATCAGCGAACACAATCTCTTCCCTCCCATAGATCACCCTCACACCAGACAGATCTCAAATGCAGAGGAGAATTGAGCATTTCTGCTCCAGAGCATGCGTCTGCAGTTAATAACAGATGATCCTAATCACCGTTCCTGGAGCCCAGGGGTAGCTGATAACTCTCTCTGACTACTGACTCCCATAATCTTCTCATTCCTAAGCAGGAGCAGATATTGTGAATGACGGGTTTTAGCAATTGGGACAAAAGCAGTCCTCCTTTTGCTCAAGGAATTCAGACAGCAAACTACAGGAGTAGCAGAGTGGCTGAGCAACCAAACAACAGGGCTGGGAAAGATCTGCATCGTGTATCTGGCTCTGCCACAGACTTACTCTCGGTGACCTTAGGAAAACTAGTTAAGGTCCCACAGGTTCATTTTCTTCCTCTGGAAAAATCAAGATAATAACAGACAGCCATTCCTGAATGCCATTGCGAGAATACATTATTAACTGGTATTTACAGTATGCGTTGAATTTTCCAGAGTAAGATGGGCTATAATATTAACAGCTGAGAAAAACAGTTTGCTGAAACTGCTTCTTTACTCAGAGTAGTTTCACTGCCTCTGCAGCAGCCCTGGAGGCTGCATTACCACTGAAGGGTAGCCTCACCAACTCTCCATTTACACTTTAAAACGTCTACACAGGCAGCAGCAGAGTCACAGATGCAGCTGCAAGAAGAAACCACACACCACAGTGGTGCAGGTGCATGTGGGCCCCAGTGGGAAAGAATATTAACTATTTCCTGGTAATAGGGACACAGAGGTCCTTCACGTGGATAAAGTAATCTCAGCACGGTTCCAGGATGCAGCCTGTGTGGGAAGCTACTATCCAAATGAATACACAAGTGTGCTTAAATATCATAGCTTACAAGACTACACATTAAATACTCTGAATTCTCTTTCAAATTCAGCTAAGTGTGTGCACTCTGTGACTCAGTTTCAATGTGTCAGGGAACGCTTTCATCCTATGACTTCCATTAATGTTAGTCTAAAGCTTTGTGTCTGGAAGGCATCGTTGATATTTCCCCCAGTATTTAAAGATCAGATCATTTTTTTTTAACAAGCTAATCAGGTTATTTGCATCTCTCTTTGACAAATAGTTGCAGTGGGATCATTCTTTGTGCCCATAGGGTACCTAGGAATTAGAAGAATAATTAATAAATGCTACTTTTTTAGAAGAGTTTTATCTTTTTGCAAGACAATTGTCTGTTTTATTCTTCTAATATATTCTTTCATTACCATTATTGTCTGAAATGGAAGCTGCATGATTATTTGCAAAAGTAACAAGGCATGTTTCCCCTCTCTGAAAAGACTGAAGTGAGAATCAGGCCTCCAGTATGAATGTGTACATTAACTACATTTTAAAATCATGTTCTATGAAATTGCTTCCAGTTATCTGTTTTGCTAGAATATTGAAATGCGAATCTAGGCAAAGTAAATTTTTTTTATACATGTAATATCTGTGAACCTAGTGGGATTGGCTGAGCTGAAGCTGCTGCAGGAGATAATGTTCTGCTGAAACACAGCAATGCTTCATAAACCCTGACGATGATAATGCATTGAAATAACAACATGTGGCATTGCAATCCACCCACGCATCATCATGCATCACACCAAAAATTACACGATGTGCTGATTGTTAAGTTTCTCTTCTAAATTCACAAACCTGGAAGTTCCAGTTGCAATGCTCACAACAAACCGTGCGTTTGTGTTTCATGTCCTTGGTTGGTTTCAACTGTACTCAGCATCTTCCTCACTTGAGGTGGTGACAGTGGATGCTCCGTAAGCATTTAAAACTGGGATTCAGAAAATACTGAGCCATCCAAGTTTCCGCTCTTACAGAGCCCCACCTGAACAGTAGGAGGCTGTAAAACTAGGCAGAAAATCTAGTAAGAAAGAAGTCTGGCACCAGATTTCCATGCCTTCTTGCTTTCAAGCAGAGCAGAAAGTAGCCTCTGTCTTTCGATTCTACTTGAAATATAACTTCTGCAGATTTTCCAAATGCCTTTACACTTACAAACATTTGACAGCTTAGATATGGCACAAGTTTCTGCAAAGGTTTATGGTGGTAGTTAGTTGGAATGATGGCAGAAGGGGAATTTTATCTTCCCTCTCTGTCACAACAACAGAATAGTTATGAAAACTCTTTTTTTTATATATTTGCCTTCTTGTCAGTTTGATAAATAACACATCCACAATCACTTACCTTCAAGAGCTTCCACTTTTCCTACCACTGGTGGGGCTAAGTAAAGATGAAAAAAATTAGGAGAAAATGCTTGAATGGATTGGGCTACATATAAAGAAGACCTGCCTGTATTTAGTTAGGGGGCTAGGTGGAGTTTTGATGCCTATACCCTAAATTTTAACTTTGATAACCTCAGCTATTGCTTAACTCTGCAAATACCTACTTTCAATAGGTGCTTCAGCTCTTCACATAAAAAAATCCTATTTAAGCACACTTAAGGTTCCATATCTACACATGCTTACTAGTACTTCAGTGGTCATAGGTCAGAGAAGTACAACTTCTACCCCACATTGAAGGTCAATGGAGATTTGGACACAAAACATTTCTTCTCTCCTCCCTCCCTTCCTTTTTCCTGTTGGGATGGATGATGATGCCTGCTGCATTTTTGTCCCACTCAAAACAATGGTAATGATGCTGATGAGCCTGTGTTTTCACACAAGAGTTTGGCATTTGCAGGAGTCTTCCCAGGACATATATTAGATGTCACAAAGTCAGTGGCAGCATTAAGCATGACTAAAAGTCCATTGGGATTTCTTTCATCATAACCAAGGGGAGTGCTGTCCTGCTGTCATTTCATGTTTCCAAGATACTGGGGAGATGGACATAATTCCCTTCTGAAAGACCTGAAATTCACCTTTCCTACCTCCCTAGAAAGTGTTACAATGATCAGGGGCAAGACTGGTGTGGGGACACTTCTCCTCTGGTAGGTTTTCCACCAGGTGTCTGCCCCTGCCTTCTAGAAGGTCTAAGCCTCCTCAGGCTCCTGGCTTCTGCTCCATGGGACTGAAAATTCAGTACTGCAAAGCCTGGCCCTGCAGTAGCAAAGTTCCTCTTTTGGGCTCAGCAAGTACTGTGTGGGAGTGAAGCCTAATTATATTTTGATACCATTCAGTCCTTGGTCTGTTAAGTGATAGGGGCATTTAGTTATGCCAGTGATATTTCGTTATGGGAGCTCCCACCCGCTGCCCACTGAACTGAGCCCACAGGTTCACAAACATTGTGAAGGTAAGTGAGCAGTTCCTCAGCAGTAACAGCTTTGGATGGATCTTGTGTGCACAGACAGGTTTAAAACCATGGAAAGGTGTTACAGACCCCATTACTTGTCAACAGAGCCACCGATTTTGGCAGCGTGGCCAGCACACATACATAAAAGCAAGTGTGACGCCGTGCATGGCGTTCTTAGGGAAAGGACTTCAGGAACTTCCCGTACAGACGTGGGCTGCATCTCCTCCTTGTACATACCGCAGGGGAAATGGAAGATGAGAAACACCAAGGGTGGGAATTAAGACTGTGTTTTCATTTCCTCTTTCTTGTTTGTTACTTGGTCCTTCCCTAGTAAAATTAAAAAAAAAAAAAAAAAAAAAAAGACAACAAAAAACCCAGCTGCACCTGGGTTTTTACATAAAAGTTCTCTTGCACTTCAACTCGTTCACCTCCTGGCAACACTGAACTCCAGAAAGTATGGTGCACTCTCTCTTTAAGAAAGACTGCTCCCTGCCCAGCTGTTGACTTGCCTGAAGGTGAGACCTCTGCTTAAATTCATGGCTCCAGCTGTCAAAAGCAAAGAAAAGCAGCTTTTCCTTGGCGGCTCTCTGCTTTGGGTAGAATTTGACATCTTCCTCAGTCAGCAGAATTTAATCAGCATCAAGTGCCCACAGCCGCTCAGCTCCACCACCGCTGGGCTGGGGCTGGGGAGCCAGACCTGTGGAGGAGAAGAGGGGGAGAGTCGGCAAGGCAGCAGGCACAAGCAGACACAGGCACAATCACCCATTTCTATAAGAAATCCAAAGCTTGTCACTGTCTAGGGAGAGCCTCATTATACCCTTTGACTTAAGAATTGCTGTTATCACACAGTAACCTTACCCGTCTTAGGCTCTGCTGTGTCCTCCTGAGCAGCTGAGAGCAGGTAAATGAGTTACTGACAGCTGACAATGATACTGACTTCCAAAAGAAAGCTGGTGAAATGGGCTCGGGGATATGGTTTCCCAGACTGAGCAGTGAACAAGTAAAACCAAGGGAGCAACTCCTGAGATTGCTGTGCTCTGCTTGCCTTCCTCCTTGGGAAAAGAGTGCCTTCAGCTATTTTCACACAGATGTCAACAAACTAAATGATCTGGCTCATGAAATAAAGCTGTTAAGGCAAGCGCCTTAACCTATAAAACCCAGAGCTTGATGCATTCATTCATGAACCTCAAATGGTCAGACTGGACTGGTGCATGCAGACGCAGTGCAGATCTAGATACAGGCAAACATAGGTACATGCAGACTTGTGTAGAGACCCAGGACAGCAGGAAGGCATTTGCTTTTCTCCAGTCCGGCCATCTCTTCCTGCCACCAAGCCCCAAAACACAGCAGAGCGTGACACACTGGGGGTGCTTAGGCTGAGGTGGTATGGCAGTTCCCGGTCTGGATTTCGGCCGTGCAAGGTGTGCTGGGGAGCTGTGCTAGCTGCTTCCCTCCTGCTGCCCCATGCCATCTGTCGCTGGGGGCCAGCCTGGCTGCCCCTAGACACGTTTCAGGGGGCTCGGTCAGTACGAGATGGCTGCTGGCACAGCAGGAGTGTGCACGGGGTGTTTTCTCAAGGAGACCTCGTATTAGTGGTTACCCATTTAAAATAACCTATTCACAGTAAATGTTATCTGCCTGTGTGTTGTCAACACTGACTCCAGACGTTCCTATACATGTAGTTCATTTCTAGCACCTGCAGCTGTTACCCATTTCCTGACAATATCATCATGCCCATTGAGAGAGGAAGGACATGTTGGGTTGTTTGGTTTTTTAAATGTTTACCTCTTCCACCTGTTTGATATTAGCCTGCATAATGGCAGGGACTTAAAGCAAAGGAAGCAACAAACAGGAAATGAAGCAATGCCCAGGGTAAGGGAGGCTGCCAAGAAACAAGTGTGTGTGGGGGTGGGTATTGACTTGCCTCCAGTCAGGGTGGGTATTTAGTTCTCCCCAGATCTAAGTTAAGTACCAGGGGGACACTAAAGTACCAAATGTCCCCAGCTAGAAAAGAAGGGGAGTGAGGAATAAGGAGATGTGTAAAGGGAGAGATGCGGTGGATGGAGGTGGGAGTGCAGGTAAAGGCTTGCTGTTTGGGGAGCGGGGGGAGCTCACAGGTGCATTGCAGCCCAGGAGCTTGACAGTGATCAATGTAGAGCTCAGGCTGTGAACTGTGTGTGCTTGCAGCCTTTAGCCATGAATGTGGTGGGGTTTTTTTTCCGCCTGTTCCTTTGTATTTGGGGAATGAACTTCATAAAACCTGCATTCATCGTTTCTGCTCAGCCACATGACAAACTTCTACTGAACTGTGTCCTGGAGGGGTGATGCAGCCACAATAACAAGATCCCTCCTGCTCCGGTCATTAAAAACACTGCATTTCTCATTTCACAGCGCTGGGGGAGGGGACCGAGAGCAGCCAAGGAAGCAAATCCCACCGAGGATACTGTTACAATACGAAAGAGACCATTAACACAGTGCATTTACCTACAGAATTTATCAACAAATGTCCCACCAAAAGACACACTTTTAATCTTACCCTACCATCGCTCATCTTTCTTAACGTTTGTCTTCAAAAAAGCTGTTCCTGATAAGCAAAATTACCATCTTGCTTCCCTTCTTAAATGTCTTTATTGAAAACTGCAGTGCTAAAAGGTACAACACTGATCTCGTGGGGTGTCTGGAGTCTCTTCTTCTCAAATTATATCCCCCTTATATGAACAGCTAACTGAAGGTATCTGTTGGATGCAACTACCTGAACATTGCACATTTGTTTTATACATATTATTTTCTATATGGCTCGGGGATAATGTATGTAATTCTGTTTTTCTGACAGTAACGTCATTTGTGAAGGTGGTTCTCCACTGCCAGCCAGGTTCGGTGAGTAAAGTCTTCTGTGAAATTTCTAGTAATTTATTAATTAAGTAGATGTGTATATTTTTAATTATTTTAATAATTCTTCTCAGCTTCCTGTAATGAGAAGGGGTGAAATGCACACTCAGATGCTTTCTTTCACTGTAACAGATTTTCATGGCAGGAGGTGAACCCTGTTACAGGCTTTAGGGCTGCAGGATTACCTGCTCCATAGCACCCTCCTCGTGGGAAATGGGCCAACTAATAATGTTGGATTAAAGAATAGATGGAAATGACTGAAACATATTTTCTTTTGAAGTCAGAAATACTTTGGTAGAACTTCTAAAATTTTCATGAAATTTTGTGACATGAGCTCACACTGATTATTTTATAAAGTACTAGGAAAAACAGTTTCGGCAAATGCTGAAAGCTTCTCTCTACTAATTCCATTTTATCTGTTTTCTAAAAAAAAAAAGGCTGTGTAGACTCTGACACAGCCAAGTTGCTGTGGCTTACTAAAATACCAGTGTTAGCTGAACCCTGGTAATTGTATGAACACGTGCTTTTAGCTGGGGCAAACTCAAGATAAATGACATTAACTTTTCTCTGGGGTATAAACTAACATGTTTCACCTCACAGCGTGAGACGTGATTGCAGGTCAGGCAGAGCAGCTCAGCTGATGGGCACTGACTCGCTAGACTGAGGTTAGCCTGAAGATGCGTCTCGGCTTGGTGTGAAGCCCTGGACCTTCCCAACAAGGACAACAAGGGTTTTTTCCTCATGCCTGACCTGGTGAGCACAGAGGGAAAGCGTATTATTAGTGTTATTTAATTTGCATTACTGTGATACTTAAGAGCTCCAGTTTGGATTAGGACTGTTGTGCTGGGCGCTGTATAAACACACATGAAAGCATGACACTGTCCTCAAGAGCTGCCTGCCTTATACAAACACACATGGGAGTTGGGTACAGTTTCACACTGAGGTTGGGCTTTGTCTTCCTTAGTGCCTTCTGCTATGCCAAGCATGTTGTCAGCTCTTGCAGATCCTCCGTATTTAACAGCCCACACCTCAGCCTGCTCTTTGCTGAACTGGTAATTTGGCAAGTTCCCGTGTTTGTGTAGCATGCAGTAGGTTACCCTGAAGGATACTTGAGGCCAAGCTGGGACAAACCACGTGAGTCTATTTTAAGGGCAGCTACAAAAAGTCCCCACGTAGTGCAGTTCTGAGTGGGGAGAGCTTGAACTGGCTGAGGAAAACAAGCCACTTAGCACTAGGCAACGCCAGGGCTGGGAGGGGACAGAGCTGAGCAGTGAGGTTTGTTGGATCTGCTACATGTGTGATCCATGCAGGACAACTGAGCAGCCCAAAGGGCTGCAGGGCTCACTGTCCAATGGGAAGCATCTTGCCATCAGTGGTGAGACAGGCTGTTAACAAACAATAACAAAATTGTCTTTATACACCTCAGAGGAGGTGACTAAAGCAGGAGCACAGAGCAGCAGTTAGTTTACCCTGTGAGAAATGTCTACTCATTTTCCCTGTAGGCTGTTAATCCGACTTCTGGCTTTAGCAGAAGGAATCCCACCCTGTTCCCTAAAACTTGTTCAATGAAGATGAGTCATAAGTAATTTCCTTGTTTTGAAGCAGTGATCCTTCCTTCACCTTATGAAGGAATGGTGGGGTGACACCTGAAAAGGAACTGGATAAAAATCTGTTTGGATGATACACCATGTTCAGTGGCCTAGAGTTTCATAACGGTGTGCATCCAAACAGTGCTTGACATTCCTCTTTTTCTAAAGGTAAGGAAAGAGCTCTCTATGCAGCAATCTCCTAATTCCCCCTCTTGCTCTCAATATTAAAGATCTGACTACATTACTCCTTCAAAACTCACTTAGAAAAGCTACATCCCTTTTTATAGATAGCTGGTAAATTCAGTTGTGTTGAAGACCTTCCCTGCAGAGTGCCCTTCAGGACAGCTCACCAGTCTGGCTACAGCATCATCTACGGATACGTGGTGTGCTGCTGGCAACTGCAGCATCTTGTGGGTTAAACAAGTGATGTGGGCAGACTGAAAGGAAAGCGTTTACATATCAAAAGCTGTGAGAATTCTCAAAACAGGTATAAACCTAATAAACAAGTCTCATCAGGTGTTGTTCAAGGCGGTTTGGTTTTGTTCGGAAGTAAGAATGCAATGCAGTCAAGGTGTTGTGGTCTGACTGATAAAGCAGTTCTGGTCATGATGGGGCACAAAGCCAACACCATCCAGCTAACCTCGCAGCTAAGGGTTTGTCGCCTTTGTTTCAGTGTATTGCACTCTGGCCCATGCATGTGATCAGTCACTCCCTATTAAAAATACACATTTTTACTCTTGTAGACAAAATACATAAACCTTTGATCCCTGGAAAGATGATATACAGCTAAAGACAGCCTTTGAAAATTCCTCCTATCTCACAGGAGCAGCACAGTAGGAAAAAAGACAATCGGTTGTGTCTCTCGGTCTCCCTCTCCACCCTGCTCCCTCATCTCCCTTGTGCTTCCCCTTCCTTTGTGCTGCAGGATGTGCCAGCACTCGTCTTGGCAAAAGCCGGTCTTGGATCTTAAGACTGAAGGAAACTCCAGTGAATTTGTGAGAAGCTCAGCCTTTACCATGCCTCCGCTCCTCCTACTCTGGCCCACACCAGGACAAATACCTGGTGCTGGTGTGCCCTACGGAGATGGGAGAGAGGGGCATCCACATCCAGCACCACGTGGTTACCTGGCAAACATAAAGCTTGCATTCTCATAAATCAGGGCTTTGCAATGTGTACACATGCATGTGTGCAAAGTGCATGTGCCCCAAGGCAAACACCACCAGCAGTGGGACAACAACAGGGCACTGCCATTCAGTCTGGTCTTGGTGTGTCTTTTCATCGGGGAAGTGAAATGAACAAGTACTTTGCTAGCAGTCATAGGGGCCTCGGTCCTTCTCTCTACCCAGGGCAGGTAACACCAGCTACCCAATTACACCACACCCAGCTACTGCCTTGTTCACTCACCCTTGTCCAGACAATCTTCAGCCTTTCTCGAAAGATTGCCTGTAAGCCTTCCCACCATCACCACTTTTGGTGACGGTGATTTACTGACAAGGAAAGCCACCCGTTAGGAGTTGCACAGCAGCACATTTTCCAAAAAAGCTACCAACCCACAGTCAGGAGACAAAGCACTAATTCTCCTTCAGTGACAAGCAGTCTGGTCTGGATTTCAACCAGGGACCAAGATATGACCAGTTTCAATTCTTACTCCCAGTCTTAATGCATACACATCTATAAAGTCCACATCAGGACTTCAGATGGAAAGGGACCAACTGTGTCTTCCACATAATATGAAGTTTTTTATTTGTGAAGCTCCGTCCTAAGCTTCTTCTCTATATTCCCTTTGTTAGACTCAATGGAATTTTTTATACAAGCCTGTTCTTAATCATTATTTTATATCATCTTGTTCTTGTATTAAGGTGATGATTTAGTTTAGATAATTACTTTTGTCCCCATTCTTTTCTCCTTCAACGTATCTAAAGGCTTCTGATCCTGCTTATCCATTCTTGCTGTTTTGTTGCTACACAAATCAGTTTATTTTATAAACTTCTAAGAGAGATTTCTCATTTTGCTGATCATCAGTTGTTCCAGTCTACCTTGTTTGTAAATATGGGTGACAAGTGCTGTGTATGTTGATCTGGATAACATTTTGATACTGCCTTACACAGTAATGGTGGTAATGCTTTTCTAGTTAGCTAAAGTATCTTGTCTAATATATCCTGTGACTGCATTTATCTCTTTCATGGCTGTCACACTGGTGGCTCGGTTACCCTGAAGGGATGACAATACCTTGGCCTTTCTTCACCAGTTTCTTCCAAATGCTTTGTTCCTGCCTTTACAGCAAGAATTCCTAGCTGTATGATGTTTTGCACAGTGAATTTCTGAAGTCATCCATTTTTTTCCTGATATTCTACTTATCCTATCTGTTCATGAGACATCTCACCTTCAGTAAATTCCATTAGCAAATGATTATTGTTATTATTATGCCTCCATCAGCCCTGCTTAACACAAATTATAATAAAAGCTCCTTAACTTTCATGTTATGCTGTTCCTGGTGGGAACCTCATTCCTTAAGTTACAACACAAAACTTCTGTTGCAACTCCTTTTCCTCAACAGCAGAAGCTATCAGTGGCCTCCACCTTTGCCCGTTTATTTCTGCTGCATGTTCTTCTCCAGTGCAAGAAAGGCAAGAGGCAAGCAGACCTCTTCACCGTGCAGCACAGAACAGCAGCACGGTGTGGTATGATCACCCTTGAGCAGAGCCAAGGGCGGGATGCCTAGATGTACTTGGCAAAGCAGTTGACGTACCAACAGAGGGGGATAGAAAAGGATTTCTGCTACTTGTACACTCTTCCCAAAGGTGCTTTATGCCAGAGCAACCTGGGAACCATTGTGCACACATGTTTTACCAGGCTTCAGCAGTATCTAGCTGTGCCCGTTACTCCAAGCAGAGAAGAAGCTAGAAACACCCCCCAGCCTTGAGTTTGTGTGGCAGTTTATTGTCTTCAGTCTGGTCAGCTCCTTGGGGGAAGTCTCAGGGCTTTGAGTGCAGCGTTTCCAAACACTGAGAACAAACCTTAAGCATTTGTAAAAACCGCAGAGCGTACAGTTAATACACCCAGATGTGCTGTCAGCCCCACAGCACTGCACTGGAGTGGATGGAGTGTGTAAATCTTGGAAAGGTTAAAGCTGAGAGACCAGTGATATGCATAAAGACTCGTGTTCCTTCCAGAAGGAGGAGGGGTTGAGGTGTTATCATTCTCCATTAATCACTTACATCTCCAACCTGCCTAAATCCTCTGAAAAGAACCAGCAAAGAAAACACCAGCTGCTGTAGCTCCTACTTTTTCCTCTGTACCCTCCAGTCTCCCCCCCTCCTCCCTGCCTTCCCCAGACTGTGTTTATTTTTACTGCTTGTGAATCAGCCAGGAACTTGCTCCCTGCAACAGGATCAGCTGAGAACAAGCTGCAGATTGAATGTTCCCTGAAATCCTGGGTTTGTTTTGTAGCTTACAACCAGCAGCAAAACAGTGGAGAAAAGGGGAGAAAGTGATACACGTCTGCTTTCTCGCCCGGGAAGATGGGACTTTCATTCTGTTGAGAGCGGGACTTCCCCAACTTGCTGTTTGAATGCAGGGCAGCTTTCATGCTCTGAGCACGCTTAGCTTATGAAAGTCACTTCAACCGTGAGCTCTTTGGGAAGGCAACCGTTGTTTTATACAGGAGCTCTGCGCTCCTACAGTAACCCCGAGCCATCACAGCAAACCACCAACACTGCACCATAAGCAGCACAACAGCTCTCCCTTTGGCTGTTTCTTCTCACATCGCTAAGATGCAAAAACTGCCCTGTTTTGAACAGCAAAAGGATTCACCCACCAAACTCGATCGTGCCTTGGCTACCCCAGCTCTGGCATCAGTGCCGGGACTCACAATGGGGGCAGGGGCAGGGGCTGGCAAGCCCATGTCAGCCAAGTCACTGTCCTGCTGAAGAGACCCCAGCCCAGGGTGGTAGCCAGGTACATGACACAGGGCAGCCAAGAATGGCAACTGGTGGCAGAGATGTGACTGATGGGGAGGAGAGAGATGAGAGGTAGGGGAACAAGAGGGAAAAAATGGAAAGGAAAAAAGGAGTTGAAACACCCCGCCAAAAAAGTGTATGTGGGAAAACAGAAAAAGAAAAGGTAAATGATTCCTGAGAGAATGAGTATTTTCCTCAGCTGGGGTAGGGTTGTCTCTCTGATGCCTCTCTGAACCTGCACTGTCTGACCAGAGAACCCACAAGTGCACGACCTGTCCCAGGATGCTTTCTCCTGCCACACTGCTGTTCCGGTCCCTAGGAGGACCACACTATTGATCCCCAAGTGGTGAGAATCTGTGGAACCAGTGTGGGAGTCCTGTCCTCTACAGAGCAGGGAAATCCTTATTTACAGAGCCACCAACATACTAGCTTTCTCCAGACTCTTGTGTTCAAACAGTCCAAAGGCCACCCCACCACACGCCATCTGACAAATCATTTGTCATCCAATTTACATGCATTGTTTCAACTCATCCAGCTTTGAAAGGCTTGAAGTGCTACCTTCTCGCCAAGGCGAATGGAAAAGCACTCAAGTTGTGGAGAGGGGTGCGTCTCCTGCACAGCACCACCACGGCACGCACCGGGAGGCTGACTTGTCACTTCGGCACTGGCCTGGTGCAGAACTGCTAATCTCTTTCAGATTGAAGAGGCTGTTGGCTGCCAAGACTTCTCTGCCAAAAGATAACTTTATAATACTGATAATCAGGCGCCCTGTGATGATAAAATGCCTGCTGCTTGCCTCTGTATGAAGAGTTTCTTGCTGACAAGCTGCTTATTATGGCAAAGCATTTGTGTTATGGAAAAAGCAGGGCCATTTACTGAAAAGTAGCAAAAAAAATCTTATCTTAGTGGAGAAGTGGAGAAAGTGCAATTAATTAATTTGTTTCTGAGTCTGACCTCTAGACACAGTAGATTTTATAGCACAGCTATATATTGTAATTACAGGATAGAGCAAGCCTATACTGTAGATTGTAGTTGAGTGCGTAATGAGGAGTGAAAGATTGATGTTCAGTGTGGTCAGATGACTAATACACTGGTAACAACTGAACTGGTTGAGCAAGAGTAACAGGCACCTGAGATAACATTTGATGTCTTGCTGAATAATGGTGGTGTTTCCTATGTTGATTATCTTCCTCTAACCTGGTAATTAACTTGTCCTAACAACACTGAGTGCAACACAAGACTGGGGATGCTGCTGCGGCTCTGTGTGTAGCTGATGTCATGCCACCACTCACCCCTTTGTCCTTCCCCAAGAGCACTATGGGTTTTTCCCAGACTGCACACAGAAAGCATGGGCACAGAAACACAAATAACAGATGATAGATGCCTTCTGAGAAACTTGCTTTAATGTTAATCTTCAGTCTTGTCTGAGAAAACAAGAAAGAAAAGATGAACATGGGAGAACATCATGCCTTGATTGCAAAATAACGTTAGGTAAACCTTAGCACAGACAAAGCCAGTTTCATCCTAGGATATGTGGGAGGGTTTTTTGGTCTTGAACATAACCTTTTTGTGATGTTCCTCATAAAGAGCCATAGTACTCTACCTCCAGTGGAGTTCAACGGGGCTCTAGCTCTCCTGCTGTGTTCAGGTGATGATAAAACACTGTAGCACATTATAAAGTTTAAGCATGGCAGGTGCCTTGCATTACTGCTGCACTCTATGCAAAACTTAACTGGGTTTAAGTCCTGGAAATTTTTCTGCTTTGTACTGGCACTATAATGGTTATAAATACGTAAAGGGTGAGTGTCAGGAGGATGGAGCCAGGCTCTTCTCAGTGATGCCCAATAATAGGACAAGGGGTAATGGGTGCAAGCTGGAACATAGGAGGTTCCACTTGAATATGAGAAAAAACTTCTTTACTGTGACGGTGACTGAACACTGGAAGGGGCTGCCCAGGGAGGTTGTGGAGTCTCCTTCTCTGGAGACCTTCAAGACCTGTCTGTACACGTTCCTGTGTGACCTGATCTAGGTGTTCCTGCTCCGGCAAGGGGATTGGATTAGATGATCTTTCAAGGTCCCTTCCAATCCCTGATATTCTGTGTGTGATATAACCCAATCACAACTTGCCTGAAAGAACCAACCAAACCAAAACCAACAGGTGGGATTCTTAGGTGAATTTTCCCTAACAATAATTAAAAAAAAAAAAAAGGAATTAAAAACACCCCAAAACATAAAGAAATCTTTTGATGTGGAGGTTTCTAGCACACTATTCTGTAACCCTAGTGCAATACTTGCATGGCATATCTTCAAGCAATGCCACTCCTGAACTTTAAAAGCTGTGGGACTCAATTGTCACAGGTTTTTAAGACTACAGACAATAACAAAGGAATTGCATTTACAATACCTGCATTGCTTCTGAGAATTTCTTTGGCGGGGCTGCATTTAAGGCTCCGTGAGTTTTATTGGCAATGGCTGGGTTACCTGCTACTGCAAGCAGGGGTGACTCACCTGGGATTTCTATAGCCTGAACACTAACAAAGAGCCTGTGACTTCCAATCTGCCTGGGGCTCCTGTCTGCTGCTCTGCCTGTGCCTGAAAACAACATGTACTCAGAAACTGAGAGGGGGAGGCAGAAATGAAGGGACAGGGATAGCAACAAACTCAGATTACAGTTTGGGTACCTGCGTTTCTGAGCAATTACAATTACAATGCTGAATTCAATCTGCTTTACAGACCTGTCCCCTGCAACCCTTAATGGCAGATGTATTTGAAAAACAAGGCCAGTAAGTGAGGTAGGACTTGGATATGAACGGGGATCATGCAGGCCAGACTCTGGCATGGAAGCAAGGGATGCTGCCTGAGTGTGTAGGCAGCAGGATGAGAGCAGGAGAGTAAAGGCACTCTGTGAGCTGATAAGGATGGATTAAGGATTTGGCACTGAGCAAACCATTAGAGAAGGATGTCGTTAAGAAAGGCAGAGTGAGGAATCACTGCCAATGCTGATCCTGTTCTAACGACCTGACCATGGCTGGAAATGGTTATCTGAGGATGGTGCTGAAAACCATTCACTAGGACAGATGAGATGTTTGAGGTGTTGTAAGAAGGCATGAGTGACTCCTGCTGACACTGATGCTCCAGAAGCGCTGCATGTGGATCTCATTTTCTCTCTCATGAGAGGCAGGAGGAAAGACACAAACTAGTAATATTCAGCTGCTATTTCAGACCTGCTGCCAAGGGATCCAGGCTACTTAAATGGCAGAGATACCTATGAGCCCTTGTTACTGCAGTCTCGAGTGCTTCTGCCTCCTCTCCCCTGCTGCCATCCACCAGCTGGGGTGGGCGCACAAGGTGGGGGGTGGCGGGGCAGAGAGGGGAGGCAGGCAGGCAGCTCATGTAGAAAACAGTTTTGCTATGCTTAGATCCTGCAGGTTTTTCTTTCCCCCTATTGTTAAGTGGCATTGAGCACCAGCAAAACAGGAAACTGCTTCCTCCAGCCGCTGACCCAGCGATCCCAGGGCAGCTGCTGGCTGCACAGAGTGGCTTCCCCACATCACCCTGTTCCTAGAAAGTGTCTGTATATTTGGAGGAGCCTTAGGAAAGAGCAAAAGTATCAGTAAAGCTTGAATAAGCAGGTACACTTGGCAGCTCTTACAAGATGGGAATCATACTGGAAATACCTGGTGGTAATGGCCAAAGCCGTCTCTGTTTTTCCAAACTTAGGGCTTATGGAAGTGACAGCAATCATGGCTAAGCCAATCTCGGTCACCTCACTCATCTGGTAACTAGCTTAATTGTCAATTTGTTGTGCCGTGCTGCTCTTGTATCAGACATTTCACTTGGGCTGTAAAGAAACTATTGTTTTACAGGCACTGCAGCTTGTGTTGTGGTGATCCTTAAATCTCAGAAGTCCAGCCAGGTCTTGCTTCACTGGGCGGCCTTAGCGGAGGCAGGAAACAGTGCTGGTGAGGTGATAGGTGACCCTTTTCTTCCTGAGAAAGCAACACCCCATGGGATCAAGAGAATATACACTGCTTGGGTTTCTGTCCTTCTGAGGAGACTGCAAATGGAGGATAGCAAAGACCTTGTGGCTCCTTTTCTAATTGTGCATCCCCTGGTGTTCTCTGATATCAAGGACAATGTCATCCTCCCTGGTGACATTCTGCTGACCTAGAATTCCCATTGACTTGTTTTATTGTGGACTTGTTTTTTTTTTAACATAGTGTGATATTCTTCATTCTGTCTCTTAAATACTTACATAGAAAAAATCCAGTCCTGTAACCTCACTGGGAATGTCTGGTGGATATTTTTCACAACTGCATTTCTGTGTTTCTGAAAGTAGGACACATCGATGTGAAAGAAATGATGCTCAACCCGATCTCTGTCACCTCATTACTCTTGAGCTCCAACTTAATTACCTCCCTGATGCTTTGCACAGCTCTTAACCAGACATTCTGTGTCTGCTTAGAAATCTGCCGTACAAAATGAAGTGATGACTGTATACCCTCTTCCTCCTGGAGAGATGAGCTGTGAGGTTTGGTAAATATCATTTCTAGAGCACCCTGAAGGTGCATCACATTGTATGGGCCTGATCCTGCACCGCTGGAGTTCATAGATGACTTACAAAGACCCACTGAAACCACACTGAAAGTTTATATCACAAAACTGGTTTAAAGATAATAGCAAAGTTTTAACCCCGATGCATTTGTGGTTTATAGTTTAGAGCTCCAATGACAGAAGTTACATTAACAGCTCCCAAGTTCTGACCTCCTGTATACCCCTATGGCTGTACTGATGCCAGTGGGATTGCAAGGAAGAAGAATGTGATGCTTTATTTTCAGAAAGTCTTTCAGTCCCTTGTGTGAAAGTTCATACCCCAAAATGGAGGGGACATGTCTCCTGGTTCAAACACAGACCAAGGTCTGTCGTTTGAGCAGCCCTTGGGTTACAGCCCTGTAACCCTCAAAAATTGCGTGAGGTATAGACTTAGAATTAATCTCACATCCCTAAAAAATTAAAATGTGTTAGTTTTAAGAGTTAAAAATAATATGAGCTATAATTACCAAGATACTATAATTTTGGCCATGGAGAAGATGAACGGGGAGTTCAACCACAGTAAACATCTCAGTGCTTATGAAGATATGAGCACATTCTCATACATTTTTGTTTCTATATGAGTGTCTCATTTACCTGAACGTAAACCACATGTTATTATTAAGTCACTTGTAGAGACCCATTCTGCCACGTGGCACAGCACTCTCAGCCATGCAGTCTCCAGTTCACGTATGCCTGTACAGTGCAGTGTCTCTTCCCAGAGGCAGCAGAGAACCGGGGAGGCTGCCAGGGGAGAGCACAGCGGTGACAGGACAGCTCAGCTGTGTCACCTCGCAGGTGCACTCCTTCAGAACAGGCTGTTCTTACACTTCCCTCTGCTCTGCTCGCAACTGAAAGTTATCAGGACAAACGTACCTTCAAAAGGCACTGTGGATGCCCACACTGCATATCTCTGTTTTGTTTTGCTTTTTTTAACTGACCGTTTTACTGCAGTGTTTTGCATTGGTTTTGGCGGTCTGTGAGGCTGTGTTTTGTTGGCCGTGTTCTCCAAAAGTAAACACATCTGGCAACATGTTGTGCTTCTCCCTAGGCCCTTCCTCATACTCAGGGAGTTAACTGAATTCCCTCTTTAATTTCCCCATTCCCAGAGGTGTGCTGTGCACTACGGCATTTTCCAAGGATTCATAACATACATGTCATTGCAGGGATGCACTCCCTCTGCTGCATTGTCCCCCGGGTGAGCTGCGCCACCAGTTTCCATGCAGAGCACAGATGACACCACCGGTTGTACAGATGATCAGCTCAGCATCTGGGCTGCCTTTCTTTTGGCCTTTTTTTTCCTGCATTTTTTTGTGACACAGGGGATTGTCACAAAACTATTTTGGGCACATGTGAGACACTTAACACGGAAAATATACATCCCTTATCTTCCCTGACAGAGAGCTTTCTAAAATCTGGACGGTACTTCAGCACCATGAAGCCCTTTTCCAACAAACAATCTTTTTGTGTCTCACTCCAGATAGGCTTTGGTTTTCTCTACAATAGTAATATGGTGCATTAGAGTTTTAAGGAACTTATCTCTACCTATTTCCTGGTCTGCCTCACAAAATATAAATCACATTAACGCTGCTATTACACAACGCAAGTCAGTGCCTCCAACTCAAGGTTACACTAAACTGATCTTTGAAACTCATTTTGTGTAAATAAAACATAATATTAAATAAAATAGGAGAACTTCACTAAGATTAAATGTTTAGGAAAGAGCTCAGATCCTCAGACCTGAGAGAACACCTCCTGTCTCTTGTGGGGAGCTTCTCCTCCTTGAAGTTGGCCTTCTCAGCAGGAGCTCAGCAGCTTTCTGGTGGCACATCCTGGTCTCAGAATGATGTTCTAAAATGCCTTGTTTATTTCTCTGCCTAAATCTAGAAAGTATTCAGAATAGCTCTTTTTTTTTCATGGTTACCAGCTGATCAGGCAAAGAATACCATTTAGAGCACATATATTTGTCCTGCTCAACTGCTCTCTGATCATCATTCATCTCTTTTCACAAGGGACACTTAAAAAGAAGGTTAAGGCCTGACCAGGGGGTGGACATTCACCTGTACCCACATAACCTGCTAGTTGCTTTGTCGGAAGCCCACCTACAGCTAGAAAAAAAGTAGCTGTTCACTGCTGTAGTTAGAACTTGGGGATGTTTTGGTAGCTCTTCCAGGGTTAATTGTCTTTCTGCCCAACCAGCTGCTGTTAAATGTTGGCTCTGGAAGGCTTTTCCTTTGCCTGTTAATCTCAGATCTGGTGAGGCCAGTAAGGCAGTGAGGTGTGCATCTCTGTTTTTACAGTGCTAATGATAGACTTGTAAAAGGGGGGAGGCTTTGGCCGGGTGTTTGCTATAACACTGGCTCTTTTTCCTGTGCATAGCCACACTTTGACGTGGTATGCTTGAACTTACAGATCAAAGAGAATTACCAAAATGATCCACTTGTGAATTGTGGGCCATTATCTGTTATTAACTCATCTTGAGCACTGTGTTAAGCAAACTGTAATTTACAGTATGTTATTACATTTCTGCTCACTGTGGGGGGTGTGTGTGTGATAGTCCGTAACGAGAAGTAATCTTGTCTAGCTAATTCAAACAGATCTTTGCCAACCCCTACTAAGGTTGAATAAGAATTTAATTTACTTCTAATAATTTTGTTTTTCTGCTTCCTGCCCGTCCCACCACATTTAGAAGAGGAGAAGGTTTCACCTTCTCCCTTTCTCTCCAGTACATGCTTGCTTCCAGGAAAACTTGGAAGCGCAGCAACAACCTCCTCTAGTTCTCTGCCAAATTTCCTTCAGGACTTAATGATTCAGGTGGCTTCATTTGCTAAATTTTTGCCAAAAAAAAGTAGTTCTCTACTGACACCATATAATAAAGTTGAGCAAACAGGAGGGTTGGTAGGAGACTTATTTTTATTGCCTGGCTTTAGTCACATGACAGCTCACGTTACAAAATACTAATACCCCTGCCAACTCTCAGGATCCACCAATTCCTCTTGCTACTGTTTTAATCCAACCTGTCTTTT
>VZTM01036170.1:3095-18144 GCA_013400555.1 Jacana jacana
AAAAAAAAAAAGGAGAATTGTAGAATAATAGCAGATACAAATTGTGTTGGGAGAGGAGGAAATACGAGAGGAAATGGGGGACATAAAAGCAAAAGACACACAATAAAAATTGGCCCTACTGCACCAGAGATTCCAAGGTGAGTAGCACTGGTAGGAAAGCACAATGTTTTGACAGTAGAGCTCTACGGTAGCAAGCCCTTTCACCCCTGTAGCTGTATGGGAGAGAACTCCCAAAGAGTTGTTCTCTGTGATCAGCCAGCCATAAACTGTGCGTAAGGGTAAGAGATGGACCTCTAAGATGCTCTGATGTCATCTGTCTTAATGTCTGTTTTGCCTCTCCGTTGTTCTTTCAAGTGGCCTGAACTTATTCAGTCCTTCTGAAGTCAGTGAAAATGATGAGTGCTGAGGTCCATATAGGTCCACCATGTTCTGGAATATTTATCCTTATAAATATCCTTGAATCTCCCCACACCTCTCCTCTCTTTCTAAGGACACTAAAAGATGGTAGGCATTCGAGTGTAATGAGAATTTATAATGGCTATGAGCAACTGAAGACTTTTTACACTGCTGAAAAGCATTCTGTAGCCATGCAAACACTATTCAGTGGGGTACTGTGCCAATTTGCTGTGAAGTTTTTGGACATTCACTGTTCAGTCAGTCACCAGGCTGGAGCAGTGGGGCACCCTGCCAGGTAGAGGGCTCTGAACTCTCACTGAGGTCATTTGATTTCAGGATCAGACTTCTAATGCTTTCTCACTCCAGTGGGAGCTGCTGATAATGCCACAGATATCTTGTCCACAAAATAAAGCAGAGATGCTGAATCTAAAGTACGTAAAAACTTAAAGGAATTAACACATTTTGCTCATTTATCACAACAAGTAGAAACCATTACTACCCCATCCAACATAAACACTAGTAATACTTGGAAGATAATTATAAGATGGAACATGCACATTTAGAAATACAGGAGTGTAAATATGTGCAGGGAGAGACTCAAGCCAACAACTAGGGCACGTGGTATTAGAAAGTAGTCCTGAGGAAAGGGACTTGGGGGGCGCTGATGGATGAGAAGCTGGACATGAGCAGGCAGTGTGCACTTGCAGCCCAGAAGGTCAATCACATCCTGGGCTGCATCTAAAGTTACGTTGCCAGCAGATCCAGAGAGGTGATTCTGCTACTTTCCTTTAGTGAGACCTCACCTGGAGGACTGTGTGCAGGTCTGGAGCCCTCAAGACAGGAAGGACATGGAGCTGATGAAGTGGGTCCAGAGGAGGGCCACCAAAATGATCAGGGGGTTGGAGCACCTTTGCTATGAGGACAGGCTGAGGGAGCTGGGGTTGTTCAGCCTGGAGAAGAGGAGGCTCCGGGAATACCTAATAGCAGCCTTCCAGTACCTGAAGGGGAACTTCAGGAAGTCTGGGGAGGGTCTGTTTACAAAGGCCTGCAGTGACAGGACAAGGGGCAATGGCTTTAAGCTGGAGAAGAGCAGATTTTGATTGGATATTAGGAATAAGTTCTTTACCATGAGGGTGGTGGACCACTGGAACAGGTTGCCCAGGGAGGTGGTTGAGGCCCCTTCCCTGGAGATATTCAAGGTGAGGCTCAACAAGGCCCTGGGCAGCGTAGTCTAGTTGGGGCTGGCCCTGCTGACTGCAGGGAGGTCAGACTAGATGACCCTAGAGGTCCCTTCCAGCCTGGAACATTCTATGATTCTGTAACTGCAAGAATGTGTATTATTCACCATCTCCACCATGTTCTATGCATTACTGTATTTTTAGGTAGCACTTTGGTTTCATCACTAGAATCATTAGCACATGGTTTTGTGTGCTGTGATCATGCTATATCCCACTGTCATTGGTTTTCTTCCAGCTTTGGCTTGTGTTAGTCTTTGTTACTACCCAAGTCAGCAAGAATCTTTCCATTGAACTTAATGAGAAATCAGTCAGGCTGCAAGATATAATGACTGGTGCGTCATGGTGTGCTTGCTGTCGTGCTCTTTTCCTTCAAGACTGTTTTCTTATCTGCTGGGGCCAGAATAGATCTAGTTTCCTTCGGAACTGCTCAGTTTGTCTGGAGACTACAATTTACTGTTTGGTACTTATTTCTTGGGTTCATCAAAACAAGAAAAACTGCTCTCGCTGAAATGATAATAGGGACAGTCTTCATTTGAATAACAGTGATAAACTCTTTAAGCCAGTGGTTATAATGACAGCATAATCATGTAGCTCTGTTATAGTTTGCAAATGGCATAAGAGACAAAATCATTAGTAAATGGTATAAAAGTTTCTGAAGTTTGTGTATTATGGTCTTGATAGTAGAAAATACAAAAAAATAATCCTAATTTATCTTTTTTGTAAAACAGCATACACTGGATAATACAGGCAGGAAAATCTCTCCTCTTTTAACACCTTATTTGGAAAATTGTAGCAAAACTACACAAGATGCTTTTAAAACAAAACAATGTTGAAAATTGGATCGTAGAAATGCCCATCTGGAGACACAGTTGGAACCCTTTAATCATCCTAAGTGCTTTGTTTCACCTGTTTACAGTGTGTTTATAAACTCAAATGGGGAAAAAGTAATCAATTCAGCCCCAGATTGTAACAGGAAATTGGGACTTGACAAAGGAAGAGACTGAGAAAAAATCACAATGCTTGCATATAAGTGGCTTGTCAACAGCAAACAGCAGAGTGTACTTCCTTCATGAATGCACAGATGCTGTTATTCCCTCAAAACAGAAGCTGGTTTTGAAACTTTATGTTTGGAATCATCTAATAATTAAGAAACTTAGGTATGAAAATTGCTATGATCCCCTGCTCTTATTCGAAACATCTTTTTTGAAAATCCTACAAACGGTCTGTGTAAGGCAGATGTAGTAGGCTAATGGGAATGGAATGAACTGAGGTTTCAGAGGCATTTTGTTTTATGATGAAACCCAAATCTCTAACTTTTCCAGTCTTCTACTCACTAGTACAAGGCTTCAACTTTTCTTGTGGAAGTGGTCTGTATCCATTCATTTGGACTGATTTTCTCAGCGGGAAGAATGGCTACAGGAATTTTTGTAGAACTGACTGTCACTGTTGAATAAGACTGCTTTTAGTGCCCAGAAGGATCTACAGTGAACAATGTTACTCTTACACAGTGATCAGCTTGAATCTAACAGCGTAAAGAAAGAGTGTATGACAGCATGATAAATATATACATTTGAGAGGTCAGTGGGCAATATCCCAGAGGTATAACTTGGCCTTGATTTACCCAGAGCGCATGCAGTCCTCTTGGTGAATGGGTGTCATACTTTGAGCAGGGGGTAACATTGTACTTTTTCTGAAATCAGGACTAGCATCCAACTCCTTGCTTTTGGGTACCTCTTAAAAGAAGCCATAAAAGAGGAATACTGAAATTCTCCATTATAGCTGAGTTCTCATAAATAATGCCATGCTTTCTATTTGAGGAACATTTTGGTAACTAACAATAGGCTAGATTTTTCTAAGTATGCAATCGCTTTTACACAATGTATTCTATACCTATTCATATTGGTAGAAAAGTGATAACATTTTTCTTTGCTCTGTCTCAAAAAATGATGGACTAATTGACTTCCCCTGACAAAAGGGCTTCCATTTCTCCTCCTGTTCTTTGAATATGATCTACCTAGGCTATCAAAGACCGATATTAATGCAAAGTCTGCACAGACTACAACCCACTCTGTTATTGCCCGTGCTTCTGGCACTGTCATCTGAACAGTTTCCTTCTTGTTTTTGCAGTTATTTTGAAACAATTTGATTTTAGGTAAACAGAAATATGTGAATTATACACATTTATCTCCTGGTTGGTACATCAGTCAGAAATACATGTATATAGGCAATAATACTGCAGAAAAAAAGAAACAAGAAAAAGACCTCAACCCTTGACTATCTTTGAAAAGTACTGCAGGCTATGTTACATAGTAAACCACAGATACATCTTTTAATAGTTTTCATTAAGCTATAAATAAGGACACTGAGAAAATGTATTTAAGGCTAAGACTCTGTCTAGGATGAACTTTTCATTTGAACATATGCTTGAAACTTGTTAGATGATTTTTCCTGCCCAGAAAAAGAAGACCTGGGGCTAATCACTGCTGTAAATGTTGCTTATGGTCCTCAAGATAATACTGGTGTATAACCTTGTTTTTTTGACTGCAGCTTGTTAAATACAATATTTACTCAATGCAAAACAAAGAGGAAAAAATAGCTGTTATGCCTATATTTAGTCCCAAACTGTCTCAGTTTAGTATCATTAACGTAACTCTGACATAAATTTTGTCCAAAACCCAAGAAGATGCTGTCTTTTTGCCTGACCATTATGAGTTTGTACCATAGCAAGAAATGTATTATTTTTCCTATGTCTCTGACAGTCTGAATCTTGTAGCTGTTACATCAGGATGTTCTGTAGAAACTATATCACCTCTTTTCTCGGAAAGAAAGGAGGGGAATTGTTAAACCTAGAAAATCATTTTAGGCTCCCATAAAGAGCTCTTTATGCTTCACCTCTTGATTTTTGAACCCTTAATGCTCTCCTGTTCAACTTTTTCTCTACAGTTCTGAAGACTAGTATTTTTCAGAGGGCACCCTTGATACTGGAATCCAGAAATATGATGTGCTTAATCTTAAAATACAAATTGGAAAACACAGAGAAAGGGGGAAGGGATTTCCTATTTGAATTCTGTAGTTGGACTGGCAAAGTAATAGTAGTGACAATAGTGATAATTTTAAAAGCATATCTTGATTTATATACATATATGAAGTGACCAAGGCTGATTCATGATTATGGAGTCATCCCTCAGTTTGGAGAAAAAAATGATTGAACTTCAGCTTAGGGGTGGGGCGGGTAGTGTTTTGTGTAGTTATGTGACCCCAGAGGCAGGTAAAGCTAACTAACAGTAAAATGGCATCTTGTGGAAAAAAGCAGCATAATGAGTTTACAAAACCTCCCTTCATCTATTTCTTCAGATGAAAATACTCTTGGATATGAGAGGGAGATCTCTCTGGTGAAAATAGCCTGTAAAGCACAAGAAACCTGAAATCAGTCTATCTTTTAGTTTTTCTTGTTCCTATGTTTGTGTCTCTCTCACTGGTCTTCAGTGTAAATTCTCTCTTCTTTTACATGGAAGCTGTTTATTTTGAGACAGTAGAGTTTGAGGGGAGTGAGAGAGGGGCCAAAGGCTGCAGTTCTGTTTGGGCTGATCTCTGTGCAGGGGACAACAGCTTGTCAGGCAGTGCAGGTTTCCTGTTCACTCGTGAGCCAAACACAAAACACTTGGTATCAAGCACACGTACAAGAATGCAAATACCAGTATCCATCTTCTTGGTGACTCCACTACGATAGGACCACAGCATAGGGTCACGCCCTGTGCACTCTGTGTCCTAACCTGTTAGATATATTTGAGATAATTTTTTCACATACACATTTCCCTATACTTCGGTGTTTCTGAGCACACAGGGCAGGTAACAGATACTTAACTACCAATTCACATAATGCTATTCTGCATCAAAGATGGATGTGCATATTTTGGCAGAAGTATCAGTTTAAAATGTTTAAAGCACATGAAGGCCTTGAGCAATTTGTCCCAGGAATGCAAACAGATGCCAGAATATATTCTGCAGAGAAGACAATGGTCTTTAAGGTCCCTTCCAGCTCTAACCATTCCATGATTCTATGGTATGGTTGTAATAGGCATACCAGAAAGTAGGTAGGAGGAACGTTACAATGTAATACTAAGGTTCCTAAAAAAGACCGGAGATTGCGCAAGCGGAAGAATAAAACAGGATGTTAAATATAGTTTAAAATCAAGTTTAATAAAACAAATGTATTCATGAGTAATATAGAATATTATGGTTTGACACTCCGAGCATGAGTGAAAAAATAAATTTCAGGGTTATACACTCAGCTAATTCATAGAAATAAGGATGACATTCCAAAAGAAATTACAAATGTTGTGCTAGCAGGTAATGCATTAATAATGGATATCAGTGACTTCTGTGCTGACAAAATACATTCCTAGGCAACTTCAACGACTGCTGTATGGAGCATCTACAAGGAGAAGCTCAAAGTAAACAAGAGGCTGTTGAGGTTCTGTAGTCAGGCTTAAATGTTACTGTTCTCTGAATCTTGTCTAGAGTATGTCTGTTTTTAGCAACTTGGCAGAAGCAATAAAATCCCCCAAAAAGCCGATAGAAAATGTTTCATTTAAAAAGGAGAACTTGAGAGTAAAAACTCGAGGAAGCTTGTTAAAAAGAAAATGTTAGGGCAAGCAAAAGGAAACAGAGACTGCTAGTAACAAGAATGAATCGTATTCTGAAACATGGAGATTCTCTAATTATCAAATATTTTATTAGTGAAGGTCAATTTGATTTTGAATCCAGTGTTAAGCAAAGTGAGTATAGGGGTGTTGGGAAAGAGAAAGCTGGCCCCTGGCCCCTGGATTCTGATTCTGATGCAAATTGACTATTTGTTTTTTCAAGCAAATTTTTAAAAACATCCATCCCAATAGCAATGTTATCCATGTCAACAGCATGATGCAGTTTAGTTATGCTTAAGTGAGCTGTCTGGGGTACCAAAGGCAAGTGTTAATTTACCTGTCTTTTACCTCTGATTTTAATAGCCTTATTCCTTCTAAAAATAGTCACAGGCACAGTTCTATGGAATAAATACAAATGAAAACTTTCATAACAGCTCTACCAGAGTAGACAAATATAGAATGAAGTTCCGTATCTGCCTGTACGTCAAAAAGAAGGAATTCCATTCCATCAGAAGAACCAAAAATGGAGGGAAAGATTAAGTTGTTGAAATCATAGCAGGACTTTGAGACATGATCAAGTTTTAAAAATGGTGATTTACTTTGATAATCTTCCAATTTGAAGTTAATTATCAGATTTTAATTAATAATGTCTCACAAGGCAGGAACTTGTAACAGCTCCAGAGTTTACATCAGCAGATCATGTAAGGAAAGTCTTGTGATTAAAACAAAGTGCATGAAAGTGGAATTCTCGTTAACATTAGACATTATTTTGTCATTCTTCTATTGCAATAGCTTTGACTCTGAAAGTAGATTAACTGAAAAATGGGCTTGAATTTTTGCAGAGTATAGGGCTAGGATAGATGGGTAACATTTGGCAGAATCTGATCTTTAGAAGGATTAGGTCAAATCCATCGTTTTTCCTTTCCTAATAATTTGTTTAAAAAACAAAAACATAGGTCTTTTTGATGCTATTATGTTGACCCATGTTGAGCTGCCCATGTTGAGCAGCCTTGTCGGCTGTTTTGCAGTAATGCAGAGCATTGGTGCATCATAAATATAATTTTATTTACATTTATATGAAATATTGGCATATATATACCATTCTTTTCAATTCCTTTTGCATTTAAAGACATCTAATAGATATGTAATAGCTCTTCAAAGACCAAAGTTCACTTGCATACTAGGAAGAAAATAAATGGTAAGATGTGAATAGGATCAGCAACTAGTCACTGTCACTGTTAGAATACCTTGTTTAATTCCAGAGCAGTTGCTCCTACAAAGAGTTAAACTCATTGAAATGAAGAAATTATTATGGAATTGCTGAGCAAAGAATGACTGAGAAAGTAATACTGTAGATGTGCTAAATACAGGGAAAAAATGCATGAAAATATACTAAGTATACTAATATACTGAAGCACGTTATTTTATACTATATTGCTACATCTCCAAACTTCCACTTTAACCATCAAATACCTGCAGAGAATTTCCAAGCCCACACAAAGAGCTAGTTGCTTAATGAGGCAATATTGGAACTGGAAATTAATTGCCAGCATACATGAGCCACCTCTTTTCCATGCTAAGAGCTAGTAGGCCAGGGTCAGATATCTTAAGTTCTGCCTAAGTTACTGTCTTTTATATATCCAAGAACTGTACCACAGCCAGTAGTCACAGATGGAGTTAAGACACATGACCCTTTTAGGATCATGCATTGGCCCATGGCAAGGGCATATTTGCTCCAGAACTATTCCCTATTCAGTTTATTTTAGGCTATTGTACAAGTTGATCCCTAGCTAAAGGAACTATTGCACTGGAAGCAATGTAACTCTGGTGCTGTGCATCATGAGCTACAGAGGAATGAATGAACAAACACCCATGAAGCAGTACAGTGTAAAATATGTGCTGCTTCTGATAGTTGAGCTGGCTTAGTTATAGCTACCTGTGACATCTCTGCACTAGACTGCAAACAACCTGATGGAAAAATCAGAAGGCGGCAGGGGAGAAAGACCTCCAGGAAGGCGTAGCCAGAAGTGTGAATAAACCCACACATAAATTTGAGTCTATGTACAATGACCAGGTCTCATACAGTAGTCTTGGATATCTTCATGCTCAGCTCCAAATGCAGCACACCCCGCTGCAGGAACTGCCGACTCCACAGTCTATGTCAGTCCAGTAATTTCAGGGTGCACACAATGTAGACAACATGGCCTACAGAATCAGATATGAAAGGAAACATGTACTGCCCGTGACCTCTGCTCAGTGATGTCTAGAAGCACAGTGACTCATTCATACTCTGTGAATGTTTAGATGTGCTAAAATGATCAGTGGAGCATATCACAACATACTTTTTAGTGAGTTGCAACCTGTGACCTTTCAGTATTTTGGGATGTTAAAAATTTCTACGGGAAAATCATCTGGTATGATCCCATCATTTTGGTTCCCTTGATGGCTTTATCCTAATTTGTAGATTTTTATATATTTTTTAAAAATATCAAATGAACATGAATGAGTAAGGATGAGTTTACTGGGCCAAAACTAGACTGTCCTGTCTGAAGCACTTCCTGAGCTTTTACTGGAGGCAAATGGGAACCAAAGGTGTAAAAGATGTCCGCACAGGAGATCTGCTCCCGGGAATAAGGCAATCAGTACATTCAAGGAAATTCCTTGGGATTCACTTTGACCCTCAGTTTTCCTTTTGACTCTGCAGATATGTTCTGCAGAGGTAGTTGGGAAATGGTTAAAGGTACTGAATGCATCAGGTATGATTTGGTACAAAAGCAAAAGGAATAGCAGTGTGAATAGGGAAGGAGGGGTAGACTGCTCTTCTGTTTGTTTTATATGATGCTCCATAATACTACCGAGAGCTCACCCAAACACAGTGTGGCATTGTTCGCTGTGCTCCCCAAAATAGAAGGTTTCAATTTGTCTTTGAGGGCAGGCGAGCTTGGAAGATGTGGTAGGATGGAAATTGTGATTTCTTCAGGGGGTTTTCAGACAAGAAATAGATCAGCAATTGACTCGCTGGTGAGCACCAGTGCCTCGCATTGCTAAACCAGTGTTCTGTATCTGAACATTGCACTTCAGTCAGTGTGGAGCAGAGCCATTCTTACTCAGTCTGGAAATGCACCCTTTGGATTCCCAATTTGTATTCACTTTCGTTTCCAGTTTTCTAGCATAAATTTAGGTACTTTCAAAGTAGTAAGTATTAAGATATCTGTGGATGTTTTTGTCACTGAAAGAAGCCTTCCTCGGGTCATCCTAATAACTGTTCAGGCATGATTGTCTGCAGCAGTAACAGTTAAATCCTCAGCATCAACTAAAACCCCCTGAAAACCTCAAGCTAGATGAGACTTTTAAGCTAAACCCAGATTGACAATAGGAGAAATCTTTGCCTGGCTTTACACTACCTCCTCCATTATTAATGGGAAGTAAGAGCTGGGAACAATATTCATCACTGGCAGGAGGAAGGTGTACTGATTTCCTCTGTCTTCACCCTCCCTGAAGCAGAGAGGTAGAGAGTTGCTAAGAATCCCATTTTCTCTTTAATTTTCAGCTTTATGGAACAGAAATGCATATGGCTGAGAATGCCACTTAGAATTTGCAATTTGTAGGGCCAAGAGAAAACCATTATTATGAATT
Source organism: Jacana jacana (assembly GCA_013400555.1). Taxonomy (NCBI): domain Eukaryota; kingdom Metazoa; phylum Chordata; class Aves; order Charadriiformes; family Jacanidae; genus Jacana; species Jacana jacana. Next base: position 13,009 of record VZTM01036170.1, read on the forward strand.
TTTCTACAGCACAAAAAAGATATGACATGTTTCCCACTCTGTGCACCTGGAAATGAAAAATAATGTTTCACAAGATGGATTGAAGCTTATAAAATCTTAACTACCATCACTGGAAAATGCTGCAGTTCCACCAGGTCAATTCAGGAAAGATGCAGAACAGGATATGAATATGTAGAAAGGAGCTTTGTGAGAAATTTCAGTGGATTGCTGGAAGGAAAAGATCTGAAGTCCTAAGCGATCTGTTTTTCTGAATAAAACTTCAGGAATTTATTTGATTTCTAAAGAATGGAGTAAGCTATCTCTTCAGTGGCAAATGTGAAAATGACCATAAAAAAGAGAACATTTCTTAGGAGCACCTTCTGAGAAAGAGGGTCCACCAAAGCATCTCTGTTGGAAATCTGTCAACTACATCTTCCCTTTACTCTATGAAGATTACAGATGTCCTATTCCATTATTTTCAAGAGCACAAAAGTAAAGTGTTTCCCCATCCTGTTTTCTTTCACAGTCACAAAGGCTTATTTCACTGCAATTAATCAGGAAAAAATCAAAATCAAGCACTTTGAAACCATGTTCTTACCAGACCCCTGGATATGCACAGATGGCAATGTAAATAGTCTCATTAGTTAAAATCAGGAGGAGCGAAGCAGCTCAGAGCTGTCTGTGAGAAGAGCTATTAAAACCAGAGTCTGAAGTGATTTCTGAGGAGGAGGCAAATGCCTCTGCCAGCTGCAGGAATACAAAGAGGAGGGAAATTTGAAACCCTCTCCCTTCGAACACAACCTCTACAACTCCTTATCAGTATGAATTAGATGACATTGACTGAGGACAGATACTATTTTCACAGGTGGGGAAGCAAAACCCTGAGCAATGGCTGCTGTGCAGATTTAGTATTAAAAGATGGAGCTCAGAGAGCAGCTGAAGTTAAAAAGGGGCAGAAAGTGGTTGTAGTAAAAGAAAGCAGAAGAGTAAAACAAAAAAAACCCAAACCAACAAAACCAAATCTAAAACAAAACTGAAGGAGAAACACCAAAGACAAGGAGAAAAACAGTGTGTTAGGGAGAAATCTTAAAGTACAGAGGAGCACAATCAATGAACTATTGAGGGCTCTGCCTCTCATCATTTAATGACTGTCATGCTTCTATGATTCTATGATTCTATATCTGTATTTTAATTTCAGTAGAGAATCTGATCTCAGTTTCTCACCCCCAAAATTTCTCTCTTTTCTCACCTGTCCACAGCTATCGCTGTCATGGAGTAGATGCTGGCGAAGACAGCTGTGATTGGGAAGAAGTTGTGGAAGCGACAGTAAGAGTCTCCAAAGTACCACTCACTGTGCAGTGCGTAGATGAAGTTGATGAGAGTATTGAAAGCAGCCATGGAGGCATCGGAGAAGGCCAGGTTCACTAGGAAGTAATTGGTCACTGTCCTCATGCGCTTGTGAGCCAGGATAATCCAGATGACAATGAGATTTCCAAAAACAGCCACTGCCACCACACCACCATAAGCAAGAGACCACAGGGCAATGCGCCAAGAGGGTTGAACAAACTGATTGGAGAAGTTGGCTGCTGAGGATGCTACAGAGAGAGAAGCATTTTCAGCTGGCGCTCCCAGCGCCTGTTCCCAGGAATCGCCCACTGCAGCAAGGCTCACGTTCCACCTGCTGCTCATGCTCACATTCTGGTCAGCTGTGGGAACAGAAGTCATCTTGGATATTCCTCTCCTCTCTTCCAGGAATGATGTGCCTCCCCACGTCCCTCTCCCAACCCTCCAAAATCCCCACCAACAGATAAGGAGAGGAAAGAAAGAAAAAAGGAAGTAAGGCAGCCCAGCAGGTACTGGGAAGGAGAGATCTTTCAGAAAAAGCTTTGATTACGGTGTTCAGATTGTTAGAAACGCTGTACCAGCCAAGACAGGAGATCTAACTCTGGGTAAAACAGCATCCCATTCCTCCTCTGTATGGCCACCTCTTGCTTTTGGTTTTGCTGAAGGAGAAGGGGACTGGGAGCCAAGGCACATTTTATAGGCTTGTGAGTTCCCAGCGTCATGAAGGGAGTGGAATGATAAGCTCGGTGGGCTGGTAAGATAACACCTCCTTCTCTCTGTTCTCCCTCCTCCCCTCCTATTTCATTCATTGCCAGCAGCAGGCACTTTCAGGAGCTGTGGAGAGCGCAGGAGGGAAACTGAATTCTTGTCTCGTTTTTGTTGAGGGGTTTGTTTTATACTGCCTTTCTTTAAGTTTCATTACTGTGCTTGCTTCCTAAATAGTCTTTTTGCGCTGTCTTTGCAGGGCTAATTATCTGGCATAGTTGAACATCCCAGGACTGAGAATGCTTTTTATTAAAGCTGTTTCTGGATGAATTTATAAATTTATTTCAGATTAACTCAGATCTGCTTTTTTTTTGCTGCTGTCATTTCATTTAGTGTATGCTTTCCTTTTAAACATTCCATTAACTACATATTTGGAATAGTGATCTCTTTCAGATAAAGAAATACATCCCGTTGCTCCTGAATTTCACTTTGCAATCTGTAATATGTAAATGACATTAAGAAACATTCATAAAATTAAAATATGACTGTCTTTTTTTACAGTACTGACTTTGGTGCTTGTACAGCCATTTGCACATTTGGCAGACAATGTTTTTTGTTGAAACAATAGGGAGCTCCAAACATAGATGTCCTTAGATATGGGTAAAATGGTAGGGTTTTTTTTCTTTTTAGCTTTGAAATAAAAAAAAATGTTTTTACTTATTTGCATTAATTCCACAATTCGTACTATTATTATTTTGAGTAAACAATATTTTTATAGGCAGTGATTCCTATACTGGTAGAAAAGGGTAAATGAGGAATTTGACACCTGATGTTTTCACATCCAGGAAATCAGTTTTCTTGCTAAAATGTTAACAACAGCTGGCATTGAGAATGCATGCTTTGTGCAAAGGTTGATTGCAAGGGACTTCAGCTAACAAACCTTTGTTATTCAATAGGCTGTAGTCTTTAGGGAGACAATCTGGTTTAGTGCTATCTGCTCCATGCTTCAACAATTTAGAGCTACTACTTGTCATCAGCAGAGATTTCAACTGTATCACAGCAGTGGGAGCTATTCAATGCCCCTATCAGCAATGATACATTCTATATTTTTTTAAAGAAAAGCTATTCCTGTGTGCTATTTCCTCCTTGCTGTATTTACTCAGTGGAAGTAGTGCCTGCACTTTAATTGTCAGATCATCACTGTAGTTTTAGTTTGAATGACTGCAATTGTGGCCATTTCTACATGCTTCTCAGGTTTTAGCAGCTGACACAGTCCAAAACAACCAGTCTTAGAAGCTCTGCTGAAAACCACCCTTTGCTACAGCGTGTTTAGAACCTACCTAGCTCCTTGTTGTATCATATTGTCCAAAATAGGCCAGTAGGATAAACTGAGAGAATCCCATACCTGAGCAAAGACATCTGACTTGTAACAAATTATTTAAGTCACAGGCAAAATCCAAGTAAGAAATTGAATTAACTATAGTAAAGAAAATCTCTGTGAGTCTGAGTGTTGAAAGAATGGTAGTTCCAATGAGTGAGAAATACTGGTCTGAATAGTTATACCAGACACATGGACATATTCTACTCGTGACTCTATAAACTTCAGATTTTCCTATGGTTATGAGCCAGAAAGCACAAACCCAGCACTATTCTCTGTACCTTTCCACCTTTATGCCCAAGCTAGGAACTCCAGACTTGTATTGTTTTACTAAGCTGATGTGGTTTTTGCATTCCTATACCAGCTGGGGAACATCCTCATGCCCCACGTGCTTCTATTGCTTCCACCCAGCTCTTCCAACCTATTTACTCCTTTTCCTCCATTTCAGCAGAGACACGGGGACCTTACATCTTGCACACAGTACTGTGAGGTGTGCAGCAGAGTGCAAACCTATGGGAACAGCATACAGTACAGCATCTGCTGTAACTTTTCCCACAGAGAAACACAAGGGATATATATTCGAACTGTTTCCTCTGCATAGTTCATGGAGTCACATTCTGGTCTTGTGTGCAAATTCTTATCTCAGTGGTGAATTCTCCTAAAAAATGTGCAATATGGAGTAGTCCTGCACCAATGCTGCAAACTAGGGTCCATATTTCAACTTGGAGAGCAGGAGTCTAATATTTTGTTCCTCTTTTCTCACAGGAGTGATGCTTTTTCTAGTTCTCTGTCTTGGAAAATTGCTTGCCACTGTGTTCTGAGAGACCATTCCAATATGTATTTCCTTAACCCTTTACAGTGCCCCCAAGGGAGATTTTTCTCCTCAAGACTTTCCTAGTCACAGGGTGAAAAGTTAGTACAAGTCGACATGTCATTATGCAAGCAAAGCAATCAGTTAATTGAGTCACTGAGACTCAGTTTAAACAAAAATTGTGGAGCTTTCTATAGTCTGTACTTGTGAAATGTCACACAGTATGTGAACAAAAGTGTCAGCTTTGCAGTGCAGAAATGAAAATATCGTTCATTCCTGTCTCAGGAAACTGACAAAACATTCCACTCCTGTAGGAAATTTTATACACTTGTGCTCTTCCATATCCCCTCTTCTCCACACACAAGGAGAAGAGAAACTGTGGTGTACCTTTAGGACAGTTCCATACCAGACAACATAGATTTTTCATTAGTTGCTTGCTCAGTAAGCGGGATGCTGTCTGTTGTGTTGCTGCAGGTGTCCAAATCTAGCAGAAAAGGTGGCTGAGTATCTGGGGCTGCTTTGTTTTGAGAAATTGAGCTCTGGCAGCATAGGGGAAATGTTGGGCAACTGGATCAACTTCCCCTGGGGAACATGTACAATTCCTTTGGGAGATGACTGTAAAAATTTGCTATAATAAATTCCTCTGTGCTCAGCTTTCATTCTTTTTGGCTAGTGGAGCAGTCGGGTACAATCAATTGGAGCAAACCAGGTCCTCCTACACCCAAAAGAGTACAGCAAAGAAATATATTGACCTGCCCTTTAGCACCTGCANTAGAGGGTAATAATTCTTACGTTTTGTTCTGAAACTGTTATAGGTATATGATTTCTTACGTTAACTTTTGCCCACTCCAGTTTATGCATATTCACAGTAGGAATGTTTCTTCTCCCTCTAGGTAAGACTGCACTCTATTTGAGAGTG
>VZTM01036171.1:0-14027 GCA_013400555.1 Jacana jacana
CTGTGTGCCATAGCAATCTGCTTGTAGTTACGAATGCCCTGAAGTTCAAGCGATAAGTGAAAGCTGAACAGAAACAACTTTTCTGGTGCCAGGATAAGTATTGCTATTAGGTAAGGAAAACTAAAGTTTTACCTTCTGTTGAATCCCTAACCTACAAGTATCATGTTAGCCAGCTGGGTAAGTGATATGTAGACCACAGATTCTTACAGTATTTGCTCCTCAGCTGTCAGATCCAGAANGCTCCTCAGCTGTCAGATCCAGAAAACCCGGACACTGTACAGTCAGCTGATTGCAGCTACAAACATGCATGACGCGTTATACAATATGGGTAAAGATTTGCCCTGGGGCTTGTCAGTACAGCAATCAAATTTTGCAGTCCCCGTATATGAAGGGCAGCAGTGTCCTGTAATATGCCAGTTTTCTTGTATTACACGGGTGACAAACTAAAGGAAAGATCAATGCAAATCTGATTTAGGCTGTCAACGGTGTGAATTACTCTTTTTCCTCCCTCTGCTCTCTGTCCCCACCTTTAAAATCTAGGCCATCAGTAAATTCTAAGCTGTTGTTTGGGCTGTGCAATGCCACATAGACGTTTTGCAAGACCTAAAGCTCTGAGATCCATTTTCCCCTAGAAACATTAATGGTGAAGTGTTCCGTCTTCGTTTTCCTCTCTTTATTACCTTTAGCCATGTTAGATAGCAGATGTATTGCACACTCACCCTACTTAAAGACAGGCCTAAAGTCCTGTAAGAATTAACTTCTATCCATTTCATATGGGGTACACAAAAAAACTACCTTCATTACCTGGACTCTAGACTGTTTCAGAGAAAAAAGTACACCTTATAGGTGAGGATAAAAAAATGATAATTTCTACTCAGCCAGCTATTTTGTTTTACAAATAGATAAACTCAGGCTGTCAAGAGATTCCAATAAAAGTTCATATGGTGGAGAAAAAGCCAGGGAATTTTTGGAATTCTTAAAGTATGTTCAAGGCAGAACAGTTAATGCTCAGGAGAAAACAAATAGGTTAGCAGAGCTGAGCAGATGGAGAAACTAGATATTTCCATCAGTCGTAGGTGATCCTTTCAAAACAGCACACTCCAGTGGCAGAGGGTCTTGCACATGTCCTGGCAAACTCACATAATTGAAACAGTAAAGCTTCCGAAGAGGTTAAGTAGAATCATTAGGGTGAGTCCAGGAAGCGAGGGACATGTTTGGTCATACAGCTGTCAAACCATCACGTTGACCAGCTAACTTAAGGTATGCTTCTCTTTTAGGAGATCTATCTCTTGCACTTGATTATGAATGGGAGGGATGCAAGCAACAGAGCACAGTCAATGGCATGGGCATGAGCATGCAGGAAGCAATGAGTGACCAAAAGAGGTTAAAGAACGCGAATCAGATCAGCCCATTTTACTTGAAACAGTGATGGCAAGATGTAGAAAACAGGGGGCAGGTCACACAAAAAACTCTCTAACATCCTATAGAAAGCCCAAACAGAGGCTTGTCTGTATGTCCCATAACACAGAGCAACACAACATAAAGAAGAAAAGCTCCAGTGATTTATAGGAATTTACACCTGTTGGGCATTTGGCTTGACATTAGACAAAAGTTATATTCTATGGCCCAGCTTCCTGTTGCCCCATCAAGACACCCTAGACAGTGTTGTCTGAGTTCTGCTTTTTTGCAAATTAAAAATCCTCACCCTGTGCAGGACAGATCTTTCTCAGCTGTCTTTTCCTTTCCAAGCTCCACCCTTCTTTGAGTTTCAGCATGTTTTAAGGGTAAGTGTAAACAGACATTTAAACCAGTAACAGGTGTTCCCAGAGAGGCATGTTTTTGTTTCATTCCAGGAGGATGAGGTTTGTGACCGTCCGCATTTCCTTCCCTTATAAGACCAGGACCTTCCAGGCAGGAAAGTTGTGCTGAGCCAGTGTCAGCCAGCAAAAGCAAAATTCGCTAAGGGGATTCACAGTATTACCCCGGAGGTCTTTGTGGAGAATAATATTGAGACAGGTCACGAAAAAGATCAGCCTGACATCTGCAGCCTCCCACGTGGGTAGTACGTGCTATGGGCTCCACAGGCAAATGTGTGTATGAAGAGGGGTAATGTTCCCCTAAACTTTCTCTCTCCTTCAGTTCTTAACAGCAATTGCACTTCTGTCTGTCTCTTACCTGTGTGTACAGGACCAGCAGCAAGACTATAACAGGCAACTGTTATACATGAGGCTGGTTTTCCTTGCTTTGTGCCAGAAGAAGCCCAAGGTCTTTATTAAAAACAGGAAGAGGAGGTGGGGACACAGATGAGAAAAATGTTGTGACCAAATATAGCTTGGGTAAAATAAGGGTGAAAAAGAAGGCATTGTCATTAAACTATTGATTCTCCTGAGGTTTTAACACTTTTTTGACTGGATATTTAGAAATTTCGCCTTTGATCTGAGAATAACTGCTTTGCAAATCCATATTTGCCACTGAAAAAAACCACAATATATTTTTGCAAAAAAACTATTTTGAGAAATTTTTGCTTTCACCAAACTCCTTTGTCTCCCCAACATTTTATATGAAAGTTCCTGATGAGGTCTTTCCTTACACCTTCTTCCTCGAATAGAATAGGCCTAATCCTCACGCTACTGAAGTCCTTGGCCATGTTCCACCATCATCACTGACACCACTGCATTTTACTTTAGTTGCTGGGCTTTTTGCTGAAATTCCATGTATCTGTGCAATAACCATTATTTTTGAACTTTCCACCTTCTCTCATGGCTTTAAAGATCTTTTAGTAGCACAACAGCTACGCTTCTTTGCAGGGAAACTAGGTTTTCTCCCTTGGTTGGTCCAGATACTTTTGGGAGTTCCTCTCAGAGATCTGCAGATGTGAGCTCAGCTACTAAGAATGGCTGGGCATTGTCCCAAGTTTTCAGTTTAGCGCATGACCCTTCCCAGAGACAAGACCTCCAGTCTGTGTCCCGGCCCGCAACTCTCCTGCTAGCACAAACCAGGACAAATACGTTCTGCCAAGAGCAAATCCAGTGGGACTGATTCCCATCTGTCACTGGGGTACATGACTACCTTGTGTGAACTTTGGTTACTGGCCTTTGAAAACTGACTTGACACATGGTTTTTACCCATAAGCCTGACTTCATTTCTCACTAAACATTTAGCATTCTAAACAGTTTGAAATGGATCCCAGGCCAAAGGTTTTACCAAGATGAAGGAAAAAAAGAAAAAAGGGAGGGGAAAATAAAAAAAAAGGAGGAAAAGGGAGTTGTATATGCTCTTATCCTATGCACAACTTCTACTAAAGCTGATTTCTTACACTCAGACAGCAGGGAAAAGAGAAATTTATTATGTCCGAGAAGAGAGGAGTTGGTTCGCTTCTTTGATTCAGGCCAGATCCAAATGAGTCTAGAAGTTTCCAGGAAAGATCTTGCTGGCACTGAACTGGTGTCTTCAGGTTTTAGTCTATATGGCTCACAAAATCCTCTTGTGGGGAAAGATCACGTTCTTGGGAGAATTACAATAATTCTTGTAAAGAAAACAAAGAATGTATTTTTGTTTATTTTTCCTAATGGCCCTGATCCAGTCAGGTTTTGCGTGCTGGTAACATGCGTGTTGTTAACAGATGTTTCTTGTGAGTGACCCAACATCTGGCACAAAGATCTCCTGTTGTAATTGTTATAATGAAAACACAAAAGACTGTAGCATTAGACACCAAAAACTGCATTTTTTTTAATGGGTCTCCTACTTTGAAGCCATAAATGTGTACACTGGGTTTGGTCCAAAGTCTTTGGAAGTCAACGGAAACTTTCATTGATTTCAATGGTTTTGGGTCAGTCCTTTTATGAACCACTGGATGTAAATGTACAAAGACAAAAAGAAAACTATTAATCTGTATAAGTTTGGGTTTGTTTTTTGTTTTGTTTTGAGGGTTTGTTTTACAAAACCAGTGTTTTTTTCATGTATTTTAATAAGAAAACACTTTGTCTTCCTTGCTATACAGCTTTTGTTCACAAGTCTTTCTGCCTTAAAATCTTGGTAGAAAATAACACAAAAAACAAATAACTTTAGGTAGGCTCATTAGAGAGCAGAATTTATGTGAGTAAAAGCAACACTGAATCAAACAAAATGTAATCTTTTTGGCATATTTAGGAATCAGAGAAGGATCTCTCTTGCAGTGTCAGATGAACCTCTCTACTGCAGAAATTAGTTTTAATATCTCTCTTCTTAAAACAGGGGTGTCCTTATAAAGATGATGGACTACAGTCAATTCGCTGAAATCCAGAGGCAGAATTTTGAGAAAAAAACACATTGTTTTATCTTTTTTAAAGAGAGGAGAGGAGAGGAGAGGGAGAGGGAGAGGGAGAGGAGAGAGAGGAAGCCATACGAGGTAGTTAAGGTAGTTTGACTGACAGCCAGGCCATGTCACTTTACAAGCAGTAATGCAATACTAAAATCTTCAGTAATATTAATGTGCTTTTTATTCCTAAGTAAAGCAAATGTAATTGAAATGTATTTGCTCCTTATCCAGAGTTCTTCTCCTATACAATTCCTATACAATTCCGTCTCTTAAGCATATTTTTTGCCTTCTTTGCCTTTCAGAAGTTTTAATGAAAAGTCTCATAGGCACAAATAGTACATTTCCTTACCTAATATAAACACAAAAGACTTTTTGCTTTGGAAACAAATGTAAGGGAACAGCTGTGCTGATGAGCTACTCAGAGCTCCTATTGAATCTGCAGCTGCTTCTCTCTGTCCTCAGAAAACTCTTGGCTTGATTGACAAACAGAGAGATAAATGCATCGAAGAGCAGACCAGAAACCAGTCTCAGGCTTAAATCGGGGCTGCCTTAAATCTACAAAAATTGCAGTTCTTATTTTTAGCTGCTGATGTGGCAGTCGTTCAGTCACAAATCTGAAAATTCTGCCGACTAGCTACAAATCCCTCTCCCAGAATTTGAAGACACTTAAAATTTAGCCAGGTTCAAACCAGTGTTGGCTTATCAGTCTTAGCAGAGAAGGTTAAAGAAGGAAAGAAGGTTTATTTACATCAAAAAAAAATTTGAAGGAATGAGCTATAACACCTAGAAACTTTTTTCCACTCTTGTTTTCTTTATGGGACTGCTTGATATTGTGGTTTCGTTAGAGAATTTAGCCAGTCAGACAGGAATATATGAAAAGCATAGACTGATTGCTGTCAAAACAGTGATTTTGACCTGTTCTGGTCTGAGAGATGCATTTCAGATGTGGGGTAGGATAACAATATTGTGTGTCTCACTGCTATACTCCCTGGTGACTGGGGAGATGTAGGACTCACCAGTCTTCAAGATGCAGTGGCTACTTCTAGATCCCCACCTTACATCAATTTGGCAAATCGTGTACAGGAAATAGATGCTGCTTTCCAGAGAAAACCAGATATTTCAGACATTTAGGTCACAGAGGTTAGGTCCTAGGTAGCATTTATATCTCTATAACAGCAGAGCATACAGACAGGCATTTCCCTGGCCTTTTTAGGTGCTTAGCATATATCAAATGCAGAGCAGATTAACTTGTTTCTCCCAAAATAAATGTCATCTGTGGTGCCTGAATAGTTTACTGAATTGCCATCTTAAGACATGATTTCTTTTCTAGAAAGGCAAAAACATTTATTCGTTTGCTTATCAGCTGCAGACCTATTACTCCCTCTTGAAAACTACTATCATCATTACCACTATTATTATTATTATTCAATTGGCAGATAGGCAGGAAGTACAGTGGGTACTTGAAAACCTAGAGGCTGCAATCTAAACTAAGAGAACTGGGAACATTTCAGAGCTGATGGGTATGGATAAGGGCCCTGCCTCCAAACCAGATCAAGCCTCCTCCCTCTCATCTGTTTTCTATAGGATGGTTACCTGGGAGTGCTGTCTGGATGGGAGCCATCACATGCTTCCACCAGATTTCTGATTTGGGGCATACTGCGGTGCACACCTGCAGCTCAGTTGAGATGCAGTCAAAATTGATGTTCTGGCTATGTTTCAGCTCTGTGCTGATATGCATCTGCCTGACCACCCATGTAGGGATCCTGTCACCAGTGGCTTACCTCAACATTGGCACATGCAGCCTTTCAGCACTGCCTGTGGGATGAGGACCTTGTTTGCCTCTGACACCTGTTTCAATTTCTCTGTCCTACATTTAAAATAAGAATTCAGCATTTCTCTCCTCTGGCATGACTGAAAGACCCCTCTACTTTTGGTTTTTTCCCTACTCTCTCCTGATTTACATCCCTTTTTCATGAATCCCTTCAGTAGTTTTATTTGTTTGAATGTTAAAGAAGGTATTTTATTCTTGCCTTAAGGGAGGGCAAGCTGCCAATGAACATTAAACACGCTGTGGTCCAGTCGTTGCACAAGAAACCATCACTTGACGCTAACTAACTTACCAGCCAGGCCTGGCTTTAGAAGTTCAGTGCTTTAGGCAAGATAGGTTTGTTGGTTTTTTAAAAAATTTTCTTGCCACACACTCAGCTAAAATAATTAACATACTCATAGATATATATAAATATATATATGTGCGTGCGTGTACTGATATGTGATTGTCTGCAAGTGTTATGCTCATACATTCTAACACACACAAACATGTTATGCCACTTATCTAAGTATCTGGGACAGCTACATCATCACTGAGTTACATGTTTTTACCCATCCCACATGGCCTTGCTCCTTGCTCAGTGTTCCTGGATCCCTTAGGACAAGTCTCAGAAATTAAACACACATCTGAGTGACCTCAGACAACTATAACATTTTCTTCTATATGCCACCATAAAACTTTTTTGTCTTTCTTCCCCAAGGACAGAAGACTATCTGAAAAACTGGGTCTAGTATGCAGCTATGCATCTTTATCTATAGTTCAGTAGTTAAAATTAAAACCCCTCAGTTATTTTCCAGCCCTTCAGAACCAGAAATATTTGGTTTGTCCTACACTAAAAAGTATATCCCCAGTTTCAAAAGGGACATAAGGACCATATTTTCCAAGCACATGAGTGAGTTAAATAAGCACACCTTTGTCTGCATATGTCTGCCTAGAGTTAGGTAATTTTGTGGTCCAGTACATCAATGCTGACTACATGTAAGATAGGGTATGCTGGGAATAAGATTTCTGGATGACTTTCTTGGATTACAGAAGACTATGTTTGCACTAAATCCAAAACAATGCACTCTTCATGTGGTCTGAATGTTTCCCAACTGTTTTCATCCTGGAAATATCAAGCCTATTAGACTCTGATTAAACTCTCAGTGATCCATTTTTAAAGATTTTATCACTTTCTGAAAGCCCTCTATAGTCATCTTTTTAATAAGATGGAGACATTAAGCAGAATTTGGAATCTATAAAGAGTATCAAGGAATAATTTTCTGCAAAATCTATAGCATATGGAGAACACAAAGCTATATAATATGGCAGAAAGACAAGACAGCTTTCCATCCAGCAAAATAAATGAAAGTATGCAAAACATTGGGTACCTGAATACTATCACTGAGAGAAGAGGAAAAGTGAGTTCTATTAGAGTCAGTGAGACTGCTCTCATATTTGAAGTAAAACAAGTGCTTATCCACTTTATTGCTTTGCAAAATTCATCTGTTCTAAATGCATAATTTCTATTTGAATTTACCAGAATTTATTAATGTCTCTGCATTCACAATCGACATCATACACAGTCATGTTCAGATGTATAGGGCTCAGAAATAAATCATCCAAAATGCAATCTAAAGATATCTTCATATTTATTCTGGTAAAACTAGTTTATATTCTACCCTCTGCACTTCCAGCTGAATATTTTCACTTCTCCTTAGACCAGTTTTCTATGACTTGAAGAAGAAAGGGAATTAATGACTCAGCTTGTATAAAAGGAAATGCAGATAGCTATTACTCTGTTTTGCATTTTAATTCTGTTACAAGCATTTTGAAACTGAGTACATTTTATGTGAGTCATTTTGCTTAATAGATAAAAGAAAAAAGTAACAAAAATATGAATTGTTTCCATCTTTCTGTTTAGTTAAAGGTGTCTGTATTATATGGTGTGTAAATATCAATCTTCTGTTTAGGAAGAAAACTGTGCCTTAATTTTAACATTTTAATTCCTCATCATCCTAGACTTTTTTTAAGCTAGGGTTACAACACATCTCCTTGTTGATAGTCTAACCCACTCAATCTCTACTTAGAGTTTTTTGTTTTATTGATTCAGTCTCCCAGCGCCTGTAATATGATAAATATGTGGAAACTTGAAAATGGTATCTTGTTTACATGGCTACACAGCTGCCAAAACAGCTGCCATTTCAATTTTTAAAAGGGAAACAAGGGCCTCTTATCTGATGTGGAAGAAAAATAGACCAATCCTTCCATTCATTTTTTGTGTGTTTCAGATACATTTAATAACACAGATGAGTCAACATTTAAAAAATATATCAACCTCCATGTAATATGTTGAAAAGCCTTCTAAGAATTAAAAATAAATAAATAAATATACAGTTTGTTACGTTACAGCATATTTATGTATCAGGGTTACAAGGAACTGAAAACTGCAGAAGATGGGAGTGCTTCCAAGGAGTCCATCACTCTCACCAAACTGTATCATTTCTGCTCAGCAGCTATCAAAGGAAAAATAAACTTGGTGTTGATGGGTCCTGGTGGATGCTGGATTTTTCCATTGGAAGTAAAGTGTAATCTTTTTGAAAAATAATTATGCTAAACCAAATAAAATATTGTAAATGTAATATATATTAAAAAAAAAAAACAAACACAAACAAAAAAACCAACATTTATTTGTAATTTCATTATTATTATTGACAGTAAAATGGTCTAAAAGCCAAAGCACTCTAATTTATGCTCCTCTAGATAAGAATGCAGGTGACTCATAATCATAGAGTCATTCAGATTGGAAGAGACCCTTGGGATCATCAAGTCCAACCATCAGCCCTACTTTACAAAGTTCTCCCCTACACCATGTCCCTCAACACATCTAATTGACCCTTGAACACATTCAGGGATTGCAACTCCACCACCTCCCTGGGCAGCCGATTCCAGTGACTGACCTCTCTTTCTGTGAAAAAGTCTTAATGTTTAGCCTAAGCAAATAAAAAAAAATTCACTCTTTTTGAAACAAGAGAATTTGATAATTTTCACAGAAAATTATGTCAATACAAATAGATTTTCAGGAAATATTTTGCTTTTGTTGAATCAGCATTTCTTAGTGGAAAAATGTTCAGTGAGATGTTCAAGCTCCAGAGTGGAGCATTCTTGTCTGGGGAAAAAAAAATCACTCTTAGATTTGAGTGCTTGATGTCCCACAAAAAGATGCAAGACCAGAATTTTAAAAGAGAAGCTCCATTTTCTGCTGGAGGAAACCAGAGTGTCTTTACTGCCACAGAACAGCAGAAGAATTACCTAATCTTGCTTCAGCTACTAGATTTAGGGTCAATATTTGCCAAACCAATTCCATGGGAGCTTGAGTTATTCATGTTAATATCATAATACATGGGCTACATACTAGAGATGGTCTCAGTGTGTTTTAGAGCATGGCTCACTGGCTCTCAAACCTTCCAATAACTCTTCCAGACCTCTGATGAGTTGTTTGACCATGCCAACTAATTTCTAAAAAGCCAGGGAACAGAAAATTATTTTTTCTTTAGTAAGAGTTACCATAAAGTCATCTACATATAAAGTATACCTTATTTATATCTCTACCTCACCTGAACTTAGTTCCTATAGAACCCACTGCTGATGTCCTGCAGATTCTTCATTTTTTTTTAGTGTCAGACATGGGCTATTATTTGCACCTGTTTCAGATATTTATTTACTTTAAAAAAATTACTTGTAAATCATTAAATTTGCATTCTAATCAAAGTTACAATCAAAATTAAGTAGGTAATAATTTATAATTTGTTTTGTAAACCAAATGTGGTCATTGTAAAATTGGAAGTATTCTGCCATATTTTACTTAAATTTTAAATCCTCTGGGGGGCAAAACAATACTTTTTCTATAATCACCTCTCTCAGTGCATTCTCAATATACTACCAGTAATACAAAACATAAATAATATCCCTTTCAGCTATATGATAACATATTTTCTGTAATGAAGCAGTAGGATTTATTCCCTGAAACAAAATGCTCACGCTATATTTTATGAAACTAGCCACAAAGTAATGATATGGGGAACTGTACACATTCTTCCCACTCCACATTTTCAAAAATAAAAAATATCTTTTAAATGCTAAAATGCAGCATTTGAATCTATTGTCTATGGTTTTTTTTTTCCAAAGTATGACCTAATCTGGTGTCCTGTCATTGTTTTGGCAGAACATGAAACAGCAAATATGTTAAATTTAAGTGGTTTCCTGCAATGTTATTCTATCAAACTGGCAATTTCCGAAAGGATTTGGAAAGGAGTTTGCAATTCCTTAGGCACCAGGGAGGTCCAGCAATGGCTGCCAAGATGATCTGCAGCTCAAGCTGGTCCTAATATCTGAGCACATAAAAACATTTTTTTAGTCCAATTTATTTTTAGGCCTAATCTTAAGCAGACTTGAGAAACCTTCTTAGTGTCCAGTGTTAGCACATCAGGATGTAAAAGGCTTGATATTAATATTTTTATACTTTGTAGCACAGAGAAAGATTATACATTGCCTTCTCAGAAGATTTTTAAACAGTAAAATTTTAATTGCAAAAATAAACCCACTACAAATAAAAAAAAAACAAGCAGTAAAAAGAGTAGATATTACAAATAAGGACAGGACGCACCCTAGGATTCTTATATGTGTAATCATGTACTTAATCTGTAGTCCATGTACTTCACATACTTTTCATTATCGCCAACAAATCATGATGTTTCCAAGATGGTAGCAACTTGGAAGAAGTCTGTGATTCAGTTGTGGTTTGGAACAAACTCAAATTGCAACTTCTGAATAAGATCAAATTGGAAACCTAAAACTTCAGCTAGCCTTATTGAACCCCATCCTTTGGAGCAGCGACAAATGCTACATGGGATAACATAAGTCTACAGGCTTAGTCCTATTTCTAATATGATGGATGAAGCAGAAAACTGTAAAACCCCAATGGTTTAATGTACTCTGTCATTGTCATTTCAGCTCACCATAGCCTAGCATCAACTTACCAAACCCTCTGAGAGTCTGGGAGTGCCAATTCATGAACGTAAAACTTCTGAGGACTTTTTGTTTTCTGTGAATAATAATAACCTCAGAAAATGCATCCACATAAGAAAACTTCTCTTGTATCTTACTTGCAACAGAGATGCTTCTACTTGAATATTTCAGTGACTTGGTGTTGAATGTAACTCATTTTCAAGTGATAGTGAAAAAATACTTTGTTTGTCAGCAAAAGCAAGTGAAAGCACTAACTGTAGGCACAACCCTGACAAACACACCCACCTGAAGACTGCTTGACATCCTGCTGGACAGCACAGAAATTAAATAATATCTTCTAGGCCTACCTGTGCAGAAAAGGAAAAGGAAACTCACAGAGATAGAAGACACTTAAAGAAACATATAGAAGATATGATACTGAAGCAGTATCAAATAAAAATTTGAAGGGTACATTTAGGCGTTTGTGGTTTTCTGTCATTTCTGTTTGTTGTCATGTGCCGTGTCCCACCCCCTCTTCACCAAAAAAAAAACCAAACCAAACCAAACCAACCAACCAACCAACCAAAAACAACAACAAACAAACAAACAAACAAACCCAAACTAGTGGTTTAGTGGTTTGGTCAGGAAGTTCTAAAATCAGCTTGTGGAGCAATTTTACTTAGAAATCTCAATTTCTGCAATATAACAATACATAGCCACCTAAAACTTCCAGTATTTTAATACAAGCAATTTAGTCTTGATGCACATCGCAGAAATGCTGATAAAAACTGATTCACCTACCTGGAATCATAAAAAAGTTTTACATAGGTTACTAATAGTCAAAATCTTATTTTTTTGTAACAAAATGGACTAAGGACAGAAAGCTGAAATTTGGACCAAAGAGCACTGGCTGGGATTGAACCAGGTTGTGAGACCTTCTAAGCCATATTTTGCATGATCAGTAGATTTTATATTAATTTTAATGTATCTTCATCATACTTGAAATATAATCTTCTAAGGACAAGCTAGAATGTAACTTCAGCATTATTAGATTATTCTCATCCAGTCAAAAACCCATTTATAACCAATACACAGAAATGCAAGACTTGAAAAATAATAATTCTACAATATACTATATTAAAATGTTTTCTTGACCTCCTGCTATCACTTGTGGTGAAGCAGAGCCAACTTTCTGATCAGTAAGAGAGGCTCTTTCTCATATTTGTTGCTGTGGCAATCAGGGTTAGCTGACCTGATTGTGTACCCTGTGGAGGGGTTCGACCTGTGGGGACGTGTGGGCAGGTCAGGTGATGCAAAACTGACCACTAGGATATTCCCTTCCATCTGCCATGTTCAGTATAAAAGCTGAGGAATCAAAGGAGTCAGGCTGGTTCTTCTTCAGTGTATACTTCTTCTTCAATGTCTCTCTTTCTTTCATGACTACTCCTGAGAAAAACCCTGTCAGTTTGTTTGCCCTTGATCCCAAACTGTGCATTCTTTAAGATAAATCTAGAATCTAGTTCACATTTGTCCCTGAGTCCAGTCTGGAACTTCCTTAGTGCCTGCTGGTGACATCTCCTTGAGAGCTTGACATGGTTTTGTATATATTCATACACATTGTATCTTTTTTGTTATTTCCTTATAATTTTTATATTAATATTTCATTACAGTAGTTCCATTTTTTCTAAACTCATAAATCTCTTTCCCTCTTTCCTTCCTTTCCTTGGGGTAAGAGGTGGGGGAGAACATCTGTTGCCTTGTCATTGACCATCCTAGCCCAAATCACAACACCTACCAAGACAGAAGCAAAACCAGAAAAAATAGCAAATAATGCTAAATTAATTTTTTGGTCAAAATCCTTTAGGCAGAAAGTTTTTGTTTAGAAACATAAGGATGAACTGTGAATACATTATTTGTGCACATATCTTACTGACTTTCTGATTTTAAGACATTAAAGGTTTTATCAACTTGAGGAACATCATCTGTTCAATTGGGGTTTTGCAATTTTTTTTTATAAACAAAAATAACTGCTTATATTTAGAACTATATGCTTCATTGGACTCCAAATGATGTTCTTTTCTGTTTCTAGTAGTTCCAATAAAAAGAAAAGTCTATCTAATAATTTTAAGTTGTATTCAAAATTCTTCAGCTTGCCACATCCTCAGACCTTAACAGTGGGTAGCAGATAATCAATTGTAAGGCAGTCAAAGGTTTGTTTTCTGAAACATCACATATAGTACTACTCACTGACTTTTTAAATGGTAAATTTAGTGATGTAATCCTAACCATCAAATTAAATTTAGAGCAGTACTTCCCTCTGATCTTCAAAGAAAAGATGAGAGAGAAGGAAGCCTTTTACCTGAGTAGACTAAAGAAAACCAAGTCTACCTTCTCTCTTGAACAGACACATGGCCAGGCACACAAAAAACATGGTTCCAGAAAGAAAGTTGTCAAGAGAGGCAGTGCTTATAATGTCTGCACACAGCATGTTTAGCCAGAGACAGCCTCAAGATTTCACATAAGGCACATATTCTCACTGAATAACCTCATGCAATGCCCATGGATTTGGGTATCCACATCTCAAAAGAGGTAGAGGCCTTATGTAGAGGCTGTGCTACTACTACTTCATTATAAAACACAGACTTTTTACTTTAACTTTTTGCATGGCCTATTTAAATGCACCTGAATTTGTATTAGTGTGTTTAAGACAAAGACTTTATTTCTTCCTGTTCTGGTCCTGAGCAGTCTCTGTTCTTCTCCCACCCCATCAGTCATATCAGGTGACAGGATAAAACATAACATGGGAATTCTCCTTCACAAACAGGGGAGGACAACCATGTCCAGAGAAAGGCAGTGAGCTGGTAAGGGGTCTGGACAGTAAGTCCTATGAGGCTGACGCTGAGGGATCTGGAGTTG
>VZTM01036174.1:3394-46792 GCA_013400555.1 Jacana jacana
TAAAAGGTGGTTTGCACTCAGTTGCGTAATAGGCACAAAAGAGTACAAAGCCATATCGGCTCAGGAACTCCTCTGTTACAGACCTGTCCATCCATTAGAGAATACAAGAGAACCACAGTGAAAATAAACACAGTAAATAAACACAAGTCTTTTGAAGCAAAAGGATGTTATAGCCCCAGCTGTCCAATAAGATGTGTAGGAAATTACTTCATTTTAAGTAGTATGGATTAAAATATGTATGAAGTGTGCTACATTGACCACAAAATAACATTGGCTACTTTTGGCTTCTTAATTGCAGTGATAAATATTGCTATGTGCTTGCCTATTCTTCCCACTTTTCATCATAAAACTCTGTCATGATGTGACTGGGTTTACACAGGACACATTGTTGTGAGGTGTTTTCTGTTAAAGTAGGTTGAACCTGTCTCTGTAAACAGGGTCCTCTGACTCTCCTCTCCCAAAATGCTTGAAGTGGTCATTAGAAAAAACCAAGTTGTTGCTTCTGATGCATTGTAATAATATAGCCATAGCAACCTGTGTGTAAAAATGAAATAAAACAATACAGTAATTGCATAGGAAAAAAGATGAAAAGCAGGTCATCAACATACTTAAAATATATATTTTGGTGAAAAAGTCCCAAGGAAAAAAGCTATTTAATGTAATTCCACCTTCTACATAGTCAGGCTGCATTTCAAACCTTGAAAATATGTAGAGCAGTCACTCAAAAGATATTTCTCACACATTAGGCTCATGAGAGAACTATGAGAATGTCAAATTTCCAGAAGAGGAGCTGTGAATCACAGCTTGTAATAGACCAGAGAGCAGAGAATGTGGAACGCACTTCTGCTTGGGATTTGCAGTGAAGATGGTCATGCTCATAGACTAGTTCCTTAAAGAAACTCAAAGTTTCTATTTTCTCAAGGGCTGTTTCTTCTTCTCTCTTGGTTCTGTTATTCTGACAGTCTGATTCATCTCAATTGCCTTTCATTTACCTAGCAGAGAGAGAAGAGGTAAGTCAGGCTTTCTAAATTATCTGTCAGAGAGAGGGAAATAGGCAGACTGTCAGAATTTGGAATAGATTTTTTTACTCATTTCAAGTACAACTGCCAAAGTATGGGACCGGTGCTGATGTTAATACACTTGCTGCAAGTTTAGGAAAGGAATCAAAAAATTTAAGTTTAAATTTGGAGTTATGTTAAAATTGACTTGACAGTAGAGGAAGGTTGGGTCAGAATAGGCAACTGGCCAAGTGCCCCCTCAGTTTTAGTTATGGAAGCTGAATGCCTATGGTGACAAATGCCACCAGGGTGTTGCCTCCAAGAGATTGTTTCCCAGCAAGAACTGGTATCTTTAGAACAGCACTCCCTGCAGTCAAGTAAGCTGGATAAATTGTTATGTAGCAGCAAGGTGCGATCCTGTTTGGCAACTGGCAAAAGACTGGGCAGCAGGCCGTACAGGAATTGCTACTTCTGGGCAAGGTCTTAAAGGGTTTGGTGCTGGACACATCAGGGATAGGAGTATAGTTCAGCCTGAGCAAATTAATTTTAATTTTAGCCAAACACTCAGTTTTGATTTAGCTATTCTGGAGCAAGGGCTAGCCATGAAAACCAAACAGTGCAGCTAAATAGGAGAGAGGTCACTCTAGGAATGGGATAGGAATTGAAGAAAAAGGAAAACAAAGGCTGTGCAAGCTATGGACTGAAAATTAAAGAAAGAGGTAATTGTAATTTACAAGCTGTGGTGCCGCGGCCAGGAGCAGTCGAGCCCGACGCAATCAATCAGGAAGCCATCAATCCGGAAGCCCCAGGGAGCACNTGTGGGCTACAAAAATTGCCTATTAACTGTATTTATATTTAACTATATACTTTTGAGTTATTATTTGTGTTTTATTCTTTCTGATTTTGGAACAATTGTGTCATCAAATATTCTTACTTTAAAGTAATCTTTGTTTCTGGGATGGACTGTCAGTGTTTCAGCAAGCCAACCAGGCTGCTTCCAATGCCTGTACTTTATCAGAATGCTTCAGGAGAGACAGTTTCTCTTAAACTGTTCGTATTTCACACCCTCTTAAATCATCAGGACACCGGCGTTTCTGTCTGCCTTGTTCCCCAGCTACAATCCATCTGGCAAAGGGATACTCACTGGCAGGCGTATGAGGGGTTTATCTGCAGTGAATGGAAAAGTATTTTACAACGAGATTTTGATGTTTGTAGACAATTCAAAGTTCCTCCCATTTTGAATATGAATGAACAGAGGGAAAAAGGAGGTCAGTGTCATGGATCTGAAAACGTTCATTGGTTCATTATCCACAATTGCATGCAGAAACTTCTCCACATAGTTTCTCTCTGGGAGAATATTTGTTGTCTTTTTGCTGAAGTGGAGCTTTTTCGGAGAAATACATTACTATGTCTCACTGTTGGATGCTGGATGTGGAAGGATGTTAACTGGGGTACAGTCAAATGCACCCACGAGAAAGAAGGGTTTGGTTTTAATCTGGTGGAGTGTGTCCATTAATTTATGGGATTCATACTCTGTGAGCAGAAACAATATTGCAAAACTCCATGATTAATTGCAAGTATGCTTGGAATAATAATCATATTTACATAAGACTTTTGTGTACACCCTGCATGTTAAAGGTCTTGTGAAGGCCTTATTTTCATCCTCTTCATAGCCCATGTATCTCAGGCAAGTAAAGAGTCAAAGATTTGTAAAGATACCCAATGCTCTGGATTGCCTTTCTTGTACATCTGCAAACAATCTTTTGTGTGATGATCAAATAAGTCTTTGTACATACCAAATCCAGGCACATTTGAGCAAACTGAGATCATCAGCTATGGTCTTTCCAATAGCAGACACACCATGAAAGACCAAGTGTGACACACATTTTATTAAGATACGTAAAGACTGGGATGTGAAACTTGTTAAGTCAAGTAATTGAAACTTGAATAGATGATTGGGAGAAAGCACTGGATATATGTTATTTAAGGACAGAAAATTACTAGATTTTTATGTTATTAAATGATGAGGAATAAACTTAATGCAACAAAACGTATTTGATCAAATGTATTTGATTCTAAGTCCGTGTCATTGGATTAAGGTTGACAGAAAAATTCCCTTGTTTGCAGGACTGGAAAATATTTTTGATCAATGTGTCTGGTATTAGGGAAGATGTGTGTCAGACACAGATTTAAGGTAAAGAAACGTGATTCTTCAAAGAAAGCAGACTACTTCCTTACTCTTGCATTAGCAATTGCTTTAATTTGTATTTCAAATTTCCTCTTTTACTTCTGCTTGATTTTCATAGTCATATTAATTGTGAAAATCATTCCTTCCTATACAGTATTGCAGTTGGTATAATGAGGTGTGATCGGAAAAGACTCTTGGAACGCAGGACATGCCACTCACCTCCTCTATGAACATGTTGGTGGTCTCTAGAGATGATGAATGAGAAAAAAAGCAGCTACTTCCACTCGCTGCTCATAGAGTCCAGATGGCTAGATGTCTCAGCCACAGTTTGCAGTGGACAGTTAATATGAGTCAGTGACATGCTGTGCTAGATCTGGGTAGGATTTAATAGGCTTGTTTCTGTAGGGAAAAAGAATGTGACCCCATTTCTTCTGTGCATGCCAGCATCTAATAGAAGAAGAGCTATGGATGGGCAATGATATACTTTGTAACCTAAGCACAAAACAGAAAAGAAATAATTATTTTGGGCAGGGACTTACAGAATCTCTGGTAAGGCATCAAGAGAGACAGGATCAACAGAGACCTCTTGCCTACTGCAAACCATGGCTGTACTGCTTTCCAGCTGGTTACATTCAAACAGTGAGTCTCCCCATGCTTAGCTCATGGGTCTAAAAACACAGTTTATTTAATGTAGAAACAGTGGAGCGAATCCTATTGTTTTGTTTTTGAGTTGTGCTTGGCCTCCTTCACAATTTTTGTCTTTTCTGTGCAA
Organism: Jacana jacana; assembly: GCA_013400555.1. NCBI lineage: Eukaryota > Metazoa > Chordata > Aves > Charadriiformes > Jacanidae > Jacana > Jacana jacana. Next base: position 7,353 of record VZTM01036174.1, read on the forward strand.
AGCCAGGGTGGGATCCAGCTGCTCCATGGACAAGCTGTTGTACACCTGGTAGCACAAACCACTCTAGGCTGTGCTGGTAAAGAAAATTTTTGACTGGTTCTCCGTGGTTATACTGGAAGGCTCCATGCTTTTTTGTTTAATAAGTTTAAGATCTTTAAGTATTTACTTGTCTCTTTACTTTCTTATTAGAAAAAGGTAAGGCAGTTTGTTTCTAATATCTGCCAGGATCTCTTCAGCTTGTGAGGTTACCTCTCCTTAAATTACTAAGCACAGTCTTTACAGAGGGATGAGAAAGACGCTATATAAGGCTGAGCCAGAATCTGAGATCAAACAATGCCATGTTGATGTTGAAGCTACAGGGCCATCTCAAGGTCATATTTTCAAAGTGACTTTGAGGAGTTATGCTCTTAAATCTTATTAAAAATTAGCATCTCTGCTGAATACCTGTATTTCTGTGGTATTTTGAAACTATATTGTTGTCCATCAGAAATGGGAGCTGCCTCCTTCCTGTGGGAAGGACAGGGCCAGGGAAAGGCTAACAGAAGTGAACAGGAAGAAGATGGCCAGCACCATCACAGCTGAAATCCTGCCTCATAAAAGAAGGTAGTTGTTGTTTCTGGAAAAGGAATATGATGTTGTGAATCCTCAGGAAGAGGAGTAGGCCAGACCAAGCCGGAAAGGTTCAGGGATGACAATAAGGTGACAATTTATTAGTAACTGAAACTGAAAGAAAGTGGGAGTAGGGAATGGTAAAAGTTTCCAGACAGACTGGTGAACAAGTGGAGCACATGAATTACGTTGCTTCCTGGGCAGAAGGAAACACTGATCTATCTACCCTGTTTGAGCTGTATTAGACTAGCTGTCAGTCATTTACTGCAAAAGTTTTGAAGATTACCGGTTGACAAAACATTAATTCTAGTTTTATTTTGTGCACGTAGAAGATATTAAATGTATATATTTTTATATAAATGCAAAGGTACAAAGAATGCATATATCTGTTTGCCAAATGTTTATGCTTCAGCTGTAGAGTCACAGAATCACAGAATCACAGAATATCCGTCAACCTATTGAAACCTTAATCTCCTTGACCCCACTAATTGAAAAATGTTTAAGCTATGATTTTGAGGTTTTGTTCATTGTATTCATGTGAAATACTTCCTCAGTAATCACGTAACTATAGGGGAAAGGGGGAATTCAAACATATGAGGTTCAGTGAGTCCTGCGAAGAAAAAAAAATAGTTTTTCTGGTGCAGATGTGATCAAATATTAAAAAGGATCACAGTGAATGCGAAGTGATTATGTTCTTTATTTACAGCTATGTTAATCTTGGCAGATAGACATGAATACCTTATTGAGAGCAGACCAAGTACCGGGATCAGATTCATCAGTATGTTCTGGCTGCTCAGTGCTCTGTCAGCATGTACAGCTGCTTTGTGTTGTTGAAGCAACAGAAAGCAGCCAGGAGTTAGAAGATAAATGGGGCCCACGTACATTTTTATTGCTATTATTTTTAAAGGTAAAATAAAACAAAACAAAAAAAACCCACAACCTGAAACATTGTCATGCATCTCAAAGCCGACACCTGCTCTATAGTCAATTTGACAAGACAGACTGACTTTTTGGAGGCTGCTATAGATATTTTAAACCAAGCTACTCTTGAGTGTAATTGCTGTAGCAAGTGTCCAGCCACAGGCCATACCCAGGGCTGTCATTCACCGTCTCTCTGCAAGGAGCCAGTGGCATGCAAAACCTGATGTACAGCCAGGAAACGAGTGGTTTGATCCCTGGATTTGATAAGTTAGTTTTGGGCCAGAGTCCCTGTTGTTATCCTGCCCTTTCCATGCTGCATGAGGGAGTTCCCCAAGCCTGGGGTAATTCATGTATTACATCCAAGTGCTGCGTTAGTCCCTGAAATGCTGATTTAATGGGTACTGAAATTCCCATGGCTGGAAATGGGTTAGCTGCTTTGAAAGTACTGATCTCTCTGACATGCTGAGGCAAAAGTGGCATCTCGGTCACAGCTTCCATCTCCTGCATCACACATGCATTCTCTAAATGGAATTTGTGATTATTTACATCTGATTATATAAATTTAAACTAATGGAAATATTATCATTTATGTTACTGCCCTAGATGCTCTGGTTTTCTCTCAGAAATCAGTTGTCTCACTTGCCAGTGGAAATGCTTGTGTGTTTGTTTAAACTTGCTCAAATTCAAATGGCTTTGCTTGCGCACATACTGTGTTTTGAGTGCTTCAAGCAACCTAACTCATCTTGACTTAAACAAATAATTGAGATTGATTGCCTCAGAGAGGTCAGTCAGCAGATGAGGCTATAAAGTGTCTTCCAACTGAGGTCAGTCGGGAGCTTTTGCCTCTTTAACTGCCATGCTGGCTAGAAGACAGAGTGTGTACTCTGGCTGGGCAAGCCTTCTGGGGCGCAGACTGTCATCTGGTCATCTGCACTGTGCCAGCCATTGGCCTCTGCTAGGGATTCAAAGCATTGCTCCGGCAGAATTAAAGGCAAACAATGTGGTTCCAATCATCAAACAAAAATCTGCCTGTGTTTATTACTTTGTTGTCCATTTGATATTATCTTACCTCCACACAGAGGCAAGCAAAAGAGAATATTGTAAAACCACACTTTAAAAATGCAGTAACTGGGGCAGCTGGTAACTGAATTAGGACTTGAGGAGCAAAAGAGCTGCAAAGATAATCCCCAGAACAAGATTTTTAGTTTAATCAGAGCGATAGTGTCATCTCCTGTAGCAGATACATGATTGTGTGTTTAAGAGATCTTATCTTTTTTTTTTTCTCATTAGTTGAATTCTTTTGTTTAGTTCTTAGACTTACAAAGATAAGTATGTGTTTAGGAGTCACACTTTTTCTCTACCTGCTCATAAGTTCATAAACTCAACTTTATAACACACACAGTGGAACCTATGATGAGAATCTATCCAGACATTTAAGAAATTATCAGACTGCAAAATTGGCAAATAAAGAAAATCTGGTTCTCTCTCTTCTAATTGGCACTAGGATAACAAGGATACCAATATGGGTTGGTATTTTTATAGGCAGGCAGACAAGAATGTTACATCTCTCATTTTATTTTCTTTTTCTTCTTGCTGATTTGTGAAAAGGAAGGGTGAGATATGACCTAGTGAGGCTTCAGATCTGACCAGAATTGAGACAAATTCCAGACATGAAAGGGCTGCCTGATGTTTAGAAGTCATTAAAGGCTGAAAAATACTGGAATAAAACAGTTCTTTGGAAAATTAAAAAAACCCACAAAACCCCAAACATTGGAAATTGCTTTCAAAAGTTCTCATGAGAGGTTGATTGTGCAACTTTTGTAAACATTTAAAATATTTTAATGAGTGATGAGCGTTTTAATCACAGCAAACATGCAGCAAAGGGCAACTGAGCTTGCTTTCAGTTGTGTGCTTATCAGTGACTTACTAATTGGCTTTATAAAATTTAAATTTGGAGCTTATTTTTAAATAAGCAGAATGAAATGTATTCATTATGTATTACTGCACAATGAACAAACATTACCTTTCATTGTATAAAATTTGTGAGGACTTATGTTGGTATTTTATGATTCATTCTTCTAGTACTAGTGTATACAGAAAGTCATGCCTAAGAGGGGTCCACTTATTTTGCTATTTGCTTTCTGTTTTCATTTTTCTGTAGTTAAACTGGGAGAGGGGAAGTCAGGTTTCACACCATGGCCTGCTGAAAATGAGTTGACAGTGTATTTATTCTTTGATGTCTTTCAGAGAAACGTCAACATCAGCATTGTACTTGGGTAGCAAACCTTATCAGTGCTTCTGCAAAGCAGAAGTGCTACAGTTCTCAAGGGAGTCATTTAAATGGGTGCATTAATCTCTTTTATAAACAGAAAACACTGGATATACTGCAGCAGCTAAGATTGCTGAGACATTCCTGCCTCTTTCCTACTGCAGGTTTTTCCTTAGTTCCCTTAGTTCCTTGATGTAGTAACAATACACATTGCCGTTTGGTAGGTGCAATTGAACTGTGAGAGCTAGAAATTCAGCTGTGTTGGTTGAATGGAGGGCTGGTAACCTATGATGGCAAGGGGGGCCATCTGGCTGGTGGCCATGGCTTCTACATCATCAGGTGCAGTGTGGTGCCTGTTTGTGCAGCATGGGGTGCTGCAGCAAACTGTTCTGCTTCTCTGCTTCCTGATGGGTGTTAACCTGGGAAAGGGATGAGACAACATGTGGTTTGTACGCATGCCAGCTGCCTCTCTGTCGCCCTGTAAGACTGAGTCTCGCTGTTCAGCTCATAGAACGTTAAGTCATATTTCTCTGGAAAGGCTGCTCTGGGATCTGGAGAGAAAGCACTTCTAATAAAACATTTTTCTTTAGCCTTCCCCATTCTCTTGTATTACCCTCTTTAGTGTTACAATTTGTCCGGGGCCTCTTTATAACTCATTTTGACAACAGGAGAAGTAAATCTCTGCACAATGCTGGTCCTATTTCCAAATCAGAAATTTTCTAAACTTCCCGAAAGTACAGCCCAAAACTTCATTATAATTACATTGACTTCCAAAGTGTTAGTTCTCCTGCTGTATTACCTCAAGGTATAATGGTATAAGGAATACAGGAAATTGATTATTTAATCTTTTTGCACAAGGGTTATATGACCTGTAGAAGACACAGGAATTGAACTATATGTTTGATTCATTTCTCAGCATGTTACCACTCTGGACTGGGGCCAATACCTGACTTATACTCAACAGCAGTCTGGAGAGGGAAAGGCAGAGACAGGACCCCAAGCCATTCTGTTGAGGAGACAATCAGATCAGGTTTCTTCATTCACACTTGGCATCAGCTTATCATTTTAGTTTGCTGTATACAACTGATACCTCCTTAGTATTTTTAATAACTAACCTCCAAAGTTCATCTACAAGTAGAAACTCATGCAAGTAGATATTTGAGAGAGATTCTTGCCTGCTGTGAAACTGCAGTTTAATAGAAACAAAGCTTTGCAACACAGCTGGCAACTAGTGGCTATGGGCAGCTTATGCTGTAGGCACTGGGAAATCAGTCGTTGCCTAAAAGAACAATCTGCCTGGGAAGGCAAAATGATCACATGCGTGGACTCAAATACCTGAAATTCATCCTACTAAATTATAAACTTCAGTAGTTAAAGAAGTTTATGAATATGAATTTAAAATCATACAGTAAGTGGAAATATAGCATAACGCTGGTCTCTGAAGCTTGTGCAGATTGTTGAATAAGTTTTCCTTCTTTGGAGATTGTATTATTAGCTTGTTTTTTATCCAGATGACATGATGATTGACAGGTGGAGTGAACGCAGCCAAAATATTTCCACAGTTACTAGACTGCAATGAATTATGTTCAGCACCTTCACATTAACGTTGGGTTTGATTCTCCCAAACTTTCAGCTCTCTCAGTTCCCTGAGAAAATGTTTCCAGCCAATGGATTTCGAGCACATTTCTGTAATTTGTCTGAAACTGCCCATTTTTCTCCCTGGGTATCTAGGCAACATCACACCTGCATGCACTGCTCAGAGCCAGCCTGAAAAGGGGGAAAAGGAGGCTGAGAGTTAAGAAACCTGTGAGCCAGATTCAGTAATCAACCAGGCATGGTAATGCCCATTTTAAATGGTAAAGAAATATGATAGGTCTCTCTAATCTGTAAAACGAAGACAGGAGAGTATGATTGTATGGCATCAGTACTCTCTGGTCTTACAGTCCTGAACCTGCACAGCTGTGTGATGTTCTGGATGCTGTGGTCAACAAGCGTTGTAAAGATTTAAAATATAACTAAACCAAAACATATTTGATGCCATTGTGAGAAGAGAAAATAGCTTAACTGAGGAGAACCTCCATGCATTAGTGCTCATCTCTTGTTTTACTTGCAGGGATTCAATCTGTCATCTCTATTTGTACAGTTATTTCCATATTTTTAAAGCAAATTCAAAAATGTTAAAAATTGCTAAATTTATATAAAAAGAAAAGTGTTCTAGAGACACTGAGTACGTATTTTCATTTATCCTCTATCCTCTGTTTAACGAAGCTAACAATTAAAGATGACAATAGCTAATCCCAATTGAAAATCAATACGGCAAGCCTTATTACAATAATGTGAATTCAGGGTCAGTATTTTAATTTCTATAAACTTCAAAGGGGTTTCTATGTTTAATTTAAGTTTCTAAAAGGGTACGACTCAAAGTTTTTATTTCTTCAGGTACCAGTAAGCTCTGATCAGGTCAGTAAAAACTAGGTTACATATTTGTACCTAAATTTCAACATATTTCCACTTCTTCCTACAGGTCTTTGTCTGTTTTCTCTGAAACTCCCTGCTGAAGTAAATTTTATTTCATATAGAGAGAATAAATAAAAGCATCTGATATACTCTTATGGTAATTGCCTGTCTATATATATTTATATTTAAAATATTTTAAGAGGAAGAAAGCTTAGCAATTCTTTCATTAGCTCAAATAATGTCATTTGTTTTTCAGAAGCAGCTGGCACCGTTCAGCTACTGAACGGCTAAATCCCTTGGTGACAGCCAAGGGCTATCCTCATCAGTGAGTGCTTTGGGGAGAGTCTGACTCAAGAAATTGTTTTGCCAAAGCCAAACCAGGCTGTTCTTATTGAAAATGTTTGTCAGACCCGGAGCTGGTCCTGGAAAGGGTCTCACTGACAGGATGGGTTATATTGGATTGAAGAAAAGGAGATTTTGACTACACCAGAAAAGGGCACCAGGCTAAAGGTTGCAGTAAGAGGATGAAAATAAAGATCTTTGTCTTCAGCTCATCCTCAGACTTCTGTTGGTGTAACTTGCAAGCTGTCTGCTGGCAAGCAGCTGCATCTATCCTGAACTACCTGGGCCATCTCCACAAATCACACAAACATACCTCCTGACTTATTCTAAGTGTACAAGCAATTGGTAATTTTTAATACAGCGGAAATAATGGATTTAGGATGCCTTACAGCAAAGTTTTGCTTCATTTAAAAATAAAAGCTCCTCAAAGTTCCTATTTACTATCTTCCTCTACTACATCTCTTTCACTCAATTGTATAAATTCTGCTGCTCTTGCTGGGGGCAAGAAAGCATTAAGATTTCAGCTCACAGCATGTAGCACACTGTATATCTTCATAATCATAATTGTATATGAGGATGCTACCTTGGTTAATTTAGCATTCTGATAACATCCACCGTCTGTAACATCTTGATTAATTTACTTTCTTATTTTTTTATATCCTTTCCTTTTGAGATTATTTTTAAATAAATTCATGTAAGTTTTCGGGAAATGAAGTACACTGAATTATTTAGCTCAATGCATTAAATCTGTTTTAGTCTGGATACATTTATTAATCACTGTTAGTCCCTAAGAAATACTTGACAATTTTAGCAAATAATGATGCATTATGCAAGTAACTGAAGCTGAAGTAAAAAAACACAACTGTTTGGTTTTGTGATAGTAGTACCAATGGATTATTCATTGTTGACATCATAAATAAGGGGTGATTGTTATTGTTTTATATTAAAAGGATGCTCAAGCAGTTTGCTATAGCAGTGTCCTTCATAGTCACATCTATCTCCTCTTTTAAGATCTTACCATCCAATTACTATGTTGTGGTTGTAATAAAAAGAGAAATACAATATCTTCTATTGTACCTCGTCACACTACTCTTCAGCTCCTGCTGGGAAGAGAATGGGAAGGAAATACTAAAGTACAGTAGTGTTTTTATTCTACAAGTAGTTTACTGGGACTATTTTTGCTCTCTGGCTCCTGTTTTGCAACAAGGTCAAGAAATCTTCTGTTGTGTTCTCAGTTCTAAATGCGAGTCTCTCCTCACCTTACTTTCTCCCAGCTGTGGCTGCAAAATTTACCCATGGCTTTTTACAAATGCTCACTAAGAACAACATTTAGAGAGTCTTTAGTAAATTTCTTCTGTATTTTTCAGCCTTGCCATTTTCCTTGGCACAAATGAGGTGTGCTAGGACTGTCAACCAGGGACCAGGATCAGCTGCAGAATCTGAAGAGAAGTTAAAGCAGGAGGGGGAATGGGTGTGGTGAGTCTTTTTTGATATCATGGTACACTTGATGAGGTTAGTATGGCTTTCCTCAGGCAGAGCATGAGAAGTCTGTGGAAACTTGCTTTTGTGAGGCAACCTATAAGGATTTTTTCGTTGTTGTTGGGTTTTTTGTTTTCTTTGGTTTGGCTTTGGGTCTTTTTTCGTTGTTGTTTTTGTTTATTTGTTTTTGTTTTGTTGTTGTTTTTGTGAGGAAAATTTGTCAACTTTATAATTCTATCCTTGGATTGCAGTAGCAGATGGTGAGAAAGAGAAATTGCAGTTCTTAGCATGCTGAATTAAGGTTGGTCTTGGTTCTGCTCAGCTTGCCTTATATCAAAAACAACTGAGAAGTGGCAATCAGGGAAAGAAATCATGAATATGTGCACTTTAAAGCAGTTTTATGTCACAATTACTAAAGATCACCCCAGCAGAACAATCAGAAATGACTACCACTATATAAAGTACTTTTACACAGATATTGACACCAAAGCACAGAAAAACATGGATTTGTATATAAAACTTTGCTTTTTACAACAGGAAAACAGTTGCCAGTACAGAAAACCTTCTTTTAGCCACAGAGTCTGTAAAACCTCTTGATTTTCTGTGTCTCGCTGACACCCACTTCACCTGTTCAAATTGAATGGATTTGCCTGAAGGAGCAGGGGTAGAAGGAAATGCTACACAGAACAGGAGAAGAGGTGGAAAGATGGTCTCTGGGTAGATCTACACACTGGTGACTCCTTACAATAAGAAAGACCATGAAGGGGAATCAGCAGAAAATAAAATAATCAGAAAGAAAACTGTGAGGACTTCATGTTTCTCTTATAAATGCTCCTACAGAATGAGAAATTATAAAAAAGTGAAACATTTGTAGTAGGCACTGCTTCTTAGCATCTATCCAGGTCCAACTTCCAAGCTCATGAAGAGCTAAGTGTGTCCCAGAGGCATACTGTCTCTTGAGCTCAGCGAGAACATTAGAAATAGCTAAGCCATACCTGGAATATAAATTAATTTCCTGAATCTGCTTCTGGGATATCTTCTGATCAAATATGGTACAGCTGCTCATGGAGAGTGTTCAGTGGTGTGAAGTCTGGGGAGGAGTAAATCTGCACTGGTTCAGTGTAATTCACCTTGAACGCATGCATCTTTTTCAGCACATCTTGATTTCTCTTTTTAGGTATAGACTTAGAAACTACAACTGGGGATTTAGATTAGTCAAAATACGCAAGAGAGAAAGAAGGACAAAAGAAGCCAGTCTTTTATACTCTGTGTTCTTTTTTTTCCCCATTTCATACACATTTTTTATTATTTTACAAATCCTATAATATATTCTTAATGGCTTACTAAAAAAGCTAGAGAAACCTGTCCTATTTTGGAGGTATGATATATATTCAGAGAAACACAAAAAATCTTATTTTGCTGCTTTTCAACAGATTCTTGCTGCTGAGATCCCCTGCTGTATCTCACAAGGAGACTTTTCAAATGAATTCACTCAGATTTCCCTATAATCAAGAGAACAGCATGGTATTTATTTCATGCTAATAATTTCTCTGACTTGCACATGGAGGTAATTTATTTGCAGGAAGTGATATGTCCTTAAAGCCTTTTTGAATACAGGCAATGTTGAGAAAAGATTAACTAGGTTTGTGGCATGAAAAAATTCGGTAAATACTTTGTGAAAGTACATAGTGAGGAAGGTATTTCTTCTGTTGTTTAAAATATTTGTAAACTGTTACTATTTCTAATATTTCTCTGGAGTGGGTCTCTTTATATTCATGGACTTTTAAAAATATGTTGTATCATTTCAGTGTATTTGAAGCTACAGGAAGAAATTTGATTTAGAAGGTATTGCAATCTATATAAATTGCTATTGGTATAGAAAGGTCTATTACTACCATATTTATACTGTAGTCAAAGCTGCTTTTCCTCCCTCTTAACTTGGGGTTGCTATCTATTGAAATCAAAGTGGAATACGGTCCCTTTTGTTTGCTGCTTTGTATCATGTTTAACAGTAATTTCTTGGAATAAAACAAGCTCTTCCCAGTTTGGTGAAAGCATTGCTACTAAGAGTAATTGTAATGGTGAAATTTGCATACAGAGGTAAGTCTGTAAGAGGTGAGAGAAAGTAATTTAGAGTCTGCACCTCGGGTCCTATGTCAAGATGGACTCTAAGGGCTCAGTCTCAGCTGTAGCTCATTTACCCACATAGTTCACACTGCCCCGTGTCTTGTTGGGTGGTGGGAAACAGGTACTGCTGGAGTGTGGTTTTTCACTCTTGATGTGGCTGTCTTTCAACTGGTGGAGCATTTTGAGCTGTATCTCTGTGAAGAGAACGTGGCAATGGATGCTATCCCCCCATGCACTGAGATGTCAGAGACTCAGAGGGCTCTGAGTCTCCACCTCAAGAAGTGGCCACTGTCCTGCTGCTCCATGGGGTCCGTCTCATAGCAGGCCGAAATGTACAAGCACTTGTTTGTGCTTTTAGATGAAAATGTTTGGATCTGCATCAAAAATAACATCTCCTCTGCCCAAATCAGAGAGTTTTCCCTAACTCATTGGGGAGTATGATAAGGTTGCAACAGGCAACGATGTGACAGAAATACAGAGATGCTAGGTCTGAATTTGCCAAAAAGAATGGAGGCACTCACAAAATGTCTTCTTGTCCTCCTGGAAAGAGGGAAAATAACATGACGCTTTTATTGCTTGTTGATATATCCCTTTTGACAACCTGCTGACCTTATTCCTTTTACATTTTTGGTCCTACTATCATATCTACCATCAGCTTGAAAGTAAGATAATATGTTTAGGGGAGGGGGGCTGTAAAGAATCGCTATCTGTACTGGAGTGTTTCTAACTCCTAGTGCAAAGCATAATAATAATAATTACTTGAACTATTTTTATGATATCCACAAATAAACAACGATACTCTGTGTTGCTTTTTTTATGAAGCATTTAAAGATCCTACAGGGCTTTGCAAATTCTGGCTTTAGGGTCAGACTGTTAAGCTGAACTCAACTTTTGAAGAAGTATTTTTGTTTGTAGTATTTCCAACTAAAACACACCCCCACAACTTTCATTGCTGTTAGCAGCTGTTGTAGTTTTTAGCGTGTGCTCTAATCTTTCAGAAGAAACAGAGTTTGTGAAATTCTGCCGTGAAAGATGAGACATTAGAAAATGAGCAAGTAACTCTCATGGGGATGGAGACATTATAGAACTTCAATTACGGCTCCTTCAGCAACTGACCACTAAAATATTAATATTAAAACATAAGCATGAGTTTCACGGGTTTAGCCATTGTGTTCAGTTTTCCTGTTGTCTATGGTTTCTGGCCTGCTGTGAGGCGGCAGCATGGCAGCATATTGCTTTGAGAGAAAAGATTATTTTGTGGCCTTTCAGTACTTAAAGGAGGCTTATAAGAAAGGCCTGTTGCAATACAACAAGGGGTGATGGGTTTAAACAAAAAAAGGGTAAATTTAGGCTAGATATAATAAAGAAATTTTTTTTTAAGGTGAGGGTGGTGAAACACTGGCTCAGGTTTCCCAGAGAGGTGATGTCCAAATCCTGGAAACATTCAAGATCAGGTTGGATTGGGCTCTGAGCAACTTAATCTAGTTGAAGATGTCCTGCTCATTGCAGGGGGGTTGCCTAGATGGTCTTTAAAGTTTCCTTCCCAACCCAAACCATTCTATGATGCTATGATTTTGTGATCAGTAGAGGTGAATATCTAGTTTTCATGTACCTATATTTATGGAAGAAAAACCCTACTGTTTAGGTGCCTTTACTCACATAAGAGAGTGAGCAGGTGAGTATGAAGAAGTAATTCCCCATTTTGAGTAATTATTTGCACTCTGAGTAATTTTTTTTAACTAATGACAAATGTAATCTCACAGTGAACAATTTACCTCATCAAACCACTGAGGACTGTCTTTAAAGGCACTGACTTCTCTTCCACTGGCCACAGACTAGAAGATGCAGTGAACAGGGTTTGTTTAATTTTTAAGTCCTGGATAGCTAAATCAGTGAATGTTGTATAGAAGATTCCAAGTAATTAATTGTGATTTTATTTGTAAAGCTCTAAGGAAAATCCTCGGTTTGTGAAAATAATAAAATATGTGTATAGCTATACTATCAATATATCTCCATTGCAATCATGGCTCATACTGTAGAAGTACCATCCCATCCCTACTTCAAATACTCTGAGCATAGAGTTGAAGCACTGTGCAACAGACAAGCAATGTCAGACTCAAATAAGGATGATGAGGCAACAAAGTTATAGCTGAACAGGAGAACTAGCATAATATGGAATGGAGGAACAATGGCAAAGGACAGCCTTACCCATTTTTCTTGTTGATGAAGGATATTATTACTCCCTATAAATGTTGTTTCAGATACCCTCCAACCATCACGGAGTAAAAGGCACTGGTACTAATGAATCCCAGAAACTATGGAGAGATATATTACTTCAAGATTTAAAGGATGTATGGTCCTTGACCAAAATTTTTCTTGCTTACTTTAGCCATGTTGCATCACAACCTGAACAAATGCAGCTAGAAGGGCATCTGACAGCAGACACAGTGGCTGACTACTACAGAAGGTTATTTGGAAACATATTGGCATTCATACATCCCTAAAGGCGACTCCTGAAAGATATTTGTTTCTGTTTTCTGGAATGCAAAATGATCAATGGTTTGGCCCAAAATATACAGGTGTAGAGGAGCCAGAAGGAGAAAGTAAGATCTTAAAGAGAGAAAGCGATGTGGAAGCAGATTGAACGACACATTTTTCTTCCAAATAACCTTTATGTCCCACTGGCATTGAAAGGCATAGTTGCTAAGTGCTACAGAAAATGATAATGTGCTTTCAGAAATGTTTTCTCTCTTACATCATGTTCCAGAGAACCTGATGATGACTTTTAATATCAGAAACTTGAGAAAGATATTGGGTCTCCTGGAAGTTACAGCCATTTTCTTTCAATTTTTTCCTCTTCTGACTTAGCTATTTTTTCTACTTTCTTACTTTTTTTAATTGTTATTTTAATATGAAAAAACAAAATAGATTTTGAGTTTGATACCTAGGTTACACAAAATGCTGCAAATTAAGAGAAATTTGGCTGAATGAGTCTTCCAGGGATAGGTTAGTAGCACAAGGGAATTGTGCAACAGGATTTATCACTGAGGCAACAGCCAGCAGTGACAGCATGGCCACCAAGGGCAAGGGTGACTCCTGCTTCACTTGAGATGGCAAAGAAAAATGAGAGCAACTGGAGAAGCATCTCCCAGTCTGCCTAATCAGTTTATCTACAAGTCTGCTGTCACTTGCTGGACATGAGGAGAAAGCAAATGGCAGTTGGTCAAAAGTGTCATGAAGAACAGATGAAAAAGCAGTGAACTGTGGTCCTTTTTTTTTTTTTTTTTTCTTTTTTTTCAATAGGCTTTTCAATTGTCAGTTGTCAATGTGTACCTTTTTGCAAAGAGTTTTTACTTCAAAAGTCATCTTTATCTAAAGTTTCAGACAAGAAAAGGAGATTCACTTATTTAGAAAAATGGAGGGTTAATAATTCTTCACAGGTTTGTTTCAGAGGCTTAGTCTTTTTGAATACTTGTCTCAGATTTAAATAAAATTATAAGAGATGCCTAACTTCTGGACAACAAACTGATATCAGTGGGGTTGTTATGCATGAAGTCATTATTAAGCAGACACATTTTAGAAGACTGAAAGGAGGGGAAAGTACCAGGATCATGGCTGCCTGGCATGTTACCTGACAGTCTAGTGCAATGCTGACAGCAGGATAGGAGCCTGCCCTCCTTAGAGGCAGTGCTGGAAACCGGATGACTGCCGCAGGATATTGCGGTTCAACAATACAGCAGCCTGACTGGAAGGAAATTAATTAGGAAAACAGTTGACCAAGAAAAAAAAATAATTTGAGTTCTAGCAGAATGGCATATAGCTTTCTGTGGAGTTATATAACATAATAATATAATATGTTATTATGCTATATTAATTATTATAGTTATATTATGTCGTTATTTATTGTAATTATAAATATTGTTTATATTATATCATATGAATGTATTAGTATTATAATATTAATGTTATATTCCTAATATAATATGGATACTAATATCAGGACTTATTTTCTGTTGAGATTTTAAAAATAATAATCTAAATTTAGTAATTATCTAAATAACTATTAATTTATTGTCTACTATCTGGGAATATTTGAGTAAATTTATGTAGGAGTCAAAATATGGCAAATAAGGTCTCTGCAAAGTGGTTGTTCACATTTAAACCAGTGGTAGAAATAAATTGAGTAAATATATCAGGAAAAAATGAAAATTTACAATGTTTACCATCAATAGTGAAACCTTACCAATGGCATGATTTCTTTAGCATTTTCTGTAGCCCTTTCTAGGATGAAGTCAGTGAGTGCTACAAGCAAATCTGAATGCAGTAGCTGACCAACTGAAAATTCAAAGTCTCAACAGAGTTTAAGGATTACTGCAAATCATGGAACCATGGAATCATGGAATTGTCAGAGTTGGAAGGGACCTATCGAGATTATGTAGTCCAACTCCTCTGCTAAAACAGGGTTGCTCAGAGCACATAACTCAGGACTGCAGGCTTGAAGATCTCCAGAGAAGGAGACTCCACACCCTCCCTGGGCAGCCTGTTCCAGGGCTCTGTTATCGTCACCATCAAGAATTTTTTCCTCATATTGAAATGGAACTCCCTCTGTTCCAGCTGTGCCCATTATCCCTTGTCCTGTGGCTGGGAACCACTGAGAAGAGTCCAGCTCCATCCTCCCTTCAACCGACCCTTTAGGTACTTACAAGTATTAATAATGTCTCCCCTCTGCCTTCTCTTCTCCGGAACAAAGAGTCCCAGCTCTCTCAGCCTTCCCTCATAAGGAAAGTTCCTATGAATATTTCACCAACCAACCTGTCTGACTGACAGATACTGACACTTAGAAATTAATTTATTCAAAGAAATGTCATCTCATTCTGAGAAAAGCTTAAGTAATAGATGAGTCCCTTTTTTTCATGCTGTAGTTTTCATTGGTAATTGCTGGTTGGAAGACGGTATGTTGTTCTCTGGATTTCTCAGCATGAAATTACAGCCAATAGGAATGCTGTATTCTTGCAAAGGATTACAGCAGATTTTAATGTAATTTTGTTTGACTAGACAATTACTTCACTGAAGTTGTGTACAGTTATGGTTAGTTTAGAACATGGTCCATGAAACATTTGGAACTTGTTATCTAGCAGTAAGTAAGCCATGCCCTTGCAAATTTCTGTCTGAACAGGTTCATTCTTCAGCTTTTATGTTGCAAGTTGGATGATAGTGAGTAATTTCTTTTCCATTCAGGGACCTTTGAGATATCTATATATATAATTCTATATATAAGAAGTGCCCACATGAAAAATAAAAATAGGACCTGTCTAAAAGCCACATGGATAAGACAAAAAGAGTTCTGCAGGCTGACCTAGTTTCTATCTGTGACACTTCTGAACTTGGGGTTTTTTGAATGACAGAAGGTGTCATACCTCTGAACTGTTGTAAGATTTTTGACATTGTTTTCCCCAGTGCTCTCAAGAGTGAACTGGGGAGGTATAGCCAAAGTAGAAATTTGATTGGGTAGGTGCAGAACCGATGAAATAACTGCACCAAGGGCATAGGAAAGTGGGACGATACAGTGTTTCATTATTTTATTTTACTATAGCTCCTTTTTTTCCCTATGTAAAGAAAAGTTAGACTTGGTTGTGGACAGTCTTTAAAAAGAAAAGAAATACTTTCTCATTGTCTTGTATCTAAAATATAGCTTATTTGAAACACATTCAGTCAAAAGGTCTGCTATTTTTAAAGATAAATGTTCTCATTGTGACTTACAATAAAAGGTTTAGATCTAATTCAGACCTGACCTGGAACACACTCTTGCTAGCTGAAGGGCTAAATTTGATCCTGTGCTTCATCCTCTGCTGTAGCAGTGATTCTATGGCTGCATTGTCCTTGAAGAGGACAGATATTGGGACATTTATTAATAAATAACCTGAGAAGAAAAGGAAGAAAGTATAGGCAAAATCAAATCTTAATGAAATGATGACAGTTCAGTTTGCAATCACAGTATGATATAGTAGCCAAATGGACAAAGCCCAAACATTTGAAATGTGATAAAACTTCATTAATATCAAGGATTGCATGGTATTTCAAAATAATTATGTAGTATATTTCTGCTTGTGACAAGTATATGAGATCATAAGTGATAATTGAAAATATGGCTTCATTATCAAAACATTGTTTTCTCCTAGATAAATTCAGAGAGAAGGTAGAATGTGTTTTAGAAGAAAAGTTAGGCTGGAAATTGACTTTTCAGAAGTGAAACCCTTCCTGTTGGATAAGCAGACCTAAAGCTTTCCTGCAAAGACATGCAAGTTTAAGGTGCTAAAGACCTGGAATCTCAACCTACTCAGGATGCTTTGTTTTTTCTTCACAGACAGAATGCTGGTCCTAGAGAAACAATTTCCAAATAGTATTCAGTATACACCCAATGAAAATCAGAGCTTGTCTATACTAGAAGGTTATAAAACTTTGTCTTTCATTGTCTTTATGTTGAATGACTGTTTCATATAGATGCAGTCATCCCAATCTTAGTTATTTGGTGTTCCACTTTGGGAATGAAATACATTTTACCAACACTTACCTGCTTTTAAGGGTCCATGCTAGACCCTTTATTAATAAAATCAATTCACGGAATAAAAGAAGCCTAAAACCAACCCCCAAAATTATTAAAACAATGTTGAGGTTAAAGCTTACAAGGGTATCTAAGTCTTTTATACTGTTTGAAAAAGTCAAAATGCATATGGTTCCACTAATATGGAGCTACTTAGAACGCATGCGTGTCTGATGGAGAGACATTATCCAAAAGAGGCAGGGTCAAAACCAGTCTTTTTTGACATTAAATGAATTGCTATGTTTATAAATGTGTACTTGAGCAGTAAAAGATTTATGTAGACAGGAGGTACTTTAAATCCATGTTATAGTCAACAGGACAGAAACAAGAGTTAGTCCCACAGTAGTATAATGGTCTGTCACTAAGAACTATGTCAACCTGTCTTTTGAATACCTCCATGGATGGTGCCTCAACCACCTCCCTGGTCAGCCCATTACAATACTTAGTAACCCTTTCGCTGTAAATTTTTTTCCTGATATCCAAACCGAACCTTTCCTGGTTCAACTTGAGGCCATTTCCTNCTCAGATTCAGAGATTAATAGAAATATCTTAAGCTACCAGAACAAACAGCATTTCTGATGCAGCATATCTGACACTTAAGAGTAATACTAGACATCACAACATGCAGCCTGAAGGTCAGAAACTCTTAACTCTCCCTCTGTCAGCGATGCTGTAGCCTAGAAGAGACTCATTCTTTGCAGATGCTGATTTTTTTTTTCTGCAAGATGAACATGTGAGGGTCCAGAGATCTTGGGAATACACCAGCTTGGGGAGGCACAAACTCACTTGGTTTACCTGATCACCTCAGCAAAACAAAGAAAATAAAGTGATTACTAAGTTGCTTAATTTAAACAGACCTGGATTTAAGCCAGTGGAAAAATGGAACAAAAATAGGCAAGAATATTCAAAGAAATATAGGCATCTCTTTTTTTTTTCTTTTTCTGTCAATTTTCTTTTTGTTAGGAATTTTTTTATCTTATGCCAAATAAGGCAATTTATCTACATTTCACAGCAGGTTTCTGTAAAGCTTTATGGTTTCAATTCATGTAGATACTTTTATTATGGCCTTACCCTCTCAAAGTGAGTATGAAAGGAATCCATCATCTTTTTTTTTTTTTTTTTTTTTTTTTTTGTTTTAAAAATTTTTTTTTTTTTTTTTTTGAGATTCAAAGATTATTTTCTCCATTTCACAGGGATTGTAGGGAAAAAACCCACTAGCTTGCCATATTTTTCTGTTGCTCCTGCAAAACTGTTTTTGTCAGCAGTCACAGCTACCTCAAAGCTCTGCAGAAGTGTAGATGGTATTCAGTTTTCCCATCTTACACTGCTTTCAGTTTTCTATCTTTAAGCAATAAGAGAGGATAGCCAAGAGGACTCAGTGGAAACAAGACGGGCAGCTTTAGGGGTTGTAGAGGGTAGGTGACGAGTCAATAATGTACTACCGTGCAGCTGCACTGTCTTTTTGTGGTTTATAGGAACTATAAAGACTCAAAAGCTAATTTAGAAAGCTAACTCTAGAACATTCTCTTTGCCACAATATAAGTAACTTTATGCACAGACTGATCAAAAAATAGCAGCTTTTTTTTCACTGATCAGAATCTCAGCCAACAATATTAATCTTCTTTCTCTAAGCAACATATTAATGCTTATTCTGTAGAATAACTACTAATTTGTTTGTTGCTGCCTAAACTTTTTAAAAAAGGCCTAAATATTAATATGTGAGAGTAAAGGAATCTATTTACCCAGCCTTTCAACAGTACTAGTCAGAGAGCTGCCTATTGCTTTCACTTGAGTCATGCACCTGAAACGTTTCTGTTAATCATTACAATTGTTGAAAAGCCTGGGGAGCAAGCTGGCCCATATTTCGTTTTTTTCAAAGTGTGCGCTCTTTCCGCACAGGTGATCAAACAGTGTGGGTGGGATGCAGAGAGAGACTTTCACCTTTTTTGTACTAGAATTACAAAGAATTTTACTTATTTTATTTCATCTCTGTATTTGCTTCTGCAAAAAGATAGTGAAACAACACGTACATAACCAAGCCTAAACAACACAGAAGAAAACAATTTTTACACTGATGACCACTCCGATGTTAAATTTGCTATATATCCTTGACTTTTTTTATTTACAGGACTGCTATTTCCTATCAAATACATAAAGTATACCTATTCCCCATCATAAAATTGTATCTATTCTCATTGTATATAGTTGCTGACTAGCAAAAGTTAATTGCACACAAATACAGAAGACAAATATATGTTATAATGTCTGAATAAAAGTTTGAAAGCCATCTGCTTTGCACTCAGCAGAGGACAATGTCTGCAGGATGTCATCGTTTTCACAGATCAGAACAATTATGGTGGGTTTTTATGTCGTGAATAGACTAAATCTACATCTTTCCTTCCTCATTTATGAAGAGGGGTTCCACCTGCTCTGGCATGCCAATCCCCTTTAAAAGGACATCTTCCTTGCATCTTCCTCTAGCTGTCCACTAGCACTCCTGCTATGACATTTAAATCTTCAACAAATGTTCCCCATACTGACAGGCTTTTCTACATAGCTGTAGAAACAATATTTTGTTGAACTCCAAAGGTACTAGTATTAGCCATAATGCCTTACATTTAACACCTGACATTTTCTGAAAATATTTACTTGTTGAGACATTTAGACATCTGTTGGCACAGTTTCTAGGTTTTTAACTGGCACTTTCATAAGATGATGAAAATAAGATGCAGCTGATGAGCAGTGGTTAGTTCTTTAAAGTTGTAGGCTGTAATGAGGATACTGAGCTTCAGAAACACAAGAAAGTATTAATCTTTCCAAATAACTCAAAGGCAAACCAAAAAAGTTTGATACCATTCATTACTGCAATGTTAAAATAGACATTTACCAATAGTGGTAATTTTTTTATTTTTACTAGAGGACAAGGAACAGGCTGCTTGATACCAGATATACATGTTGTGATTATGGATTATTCTAATGCTCAAACTGTTGGAAATATTTAAATATAGTGTATCAGAATATTGAGACTTTACTATAGTATTTTAAATTTCATCTGCCTGTCGCTGTGAGAAGAATGTACCATTGTGGGTTCTTTTCTTTTTTGATTGGGTTTTTTATTGCTAGATAGCTGAATCGAGTTTTGGAAAAAAAAAATTGCTTGAAATATATTGCTTTTATTTGAATGACAAGGCTTTGAGAAATGAAAAGTAAGTAACACCTCCTTAGGTAAAAAGAGGTATCTTCTGTCTGACTCCAACTAAATTGTTTTATTTTGCTTTAGGATTTTTTTAAAATAATTTTCATTAGGTTATATAAATTGAGGGAAATAGTATAGTTTAACTGAGATATAAGATTTCTGATTCAGCAACCAAGATGCTCTTTGGTATATCTGGAATAAAATATTTCAGATCCATCAGAATGAATATTCTAACATTCTCAAAGAATGTTGCTTTTCATCTGCGCCTTGCTGGTGTTGGTTTTTGGGTTTTTGTGGGTTTGGTTTTTTTTTTGTGTTTTTGTGTTGNATCAACCCAAATTCAGATTAATTCAGAATTCAGGTATATTCATATATATCAGATTGCCATCTTTTGTTGTTAGTCTTTGTTGCAGTTTCCTGAAAGATTCCTTTATTTATTTATTTTTTAAAATAATCTAATTTATTGTTGTCAGTATTTAACCAACCAATGTTGCTATGTTTTTTTCTAGTATAATTGGAACATTAATAATAACTGAGAAAGCTCCAAAACTTTGGATAGCAGTAGTGAACGATGGGAAGTTTGCTTGGTTTCTGCTTTATAGACATTTAAATTTCAGGGTAACAAGTCCAAGTAGAAAACATCACCAAATTAGTGTCTTCTTATCTGACTTAACTGACGAAAATTGCAACTACTACAAATATTGATTGTGGACTCAAGTGTAGCTATGTTGTACACCAGACTTCTATCTACCATTTAAGGTCTTTGTCATGTACTAATAACCTGTTCCACAGAAATAATGTCATGGTATTCAGCAATTTCTAGGTAAAGATGACAGGAGTAATCAGGATATTTTGTGAGAAAAAAATTAATTGAAATGTGTCAAAACATTTTCACTTTGGTGATACAGAACATAAAAATTGATTGTTAAAAGCAGACATTTTGATATCTGAAAGGAATCAAAGCTGACATGTCATATCTTGTGTATCCCAACACAATATGCAGTCATAGCATGACAGCTTGGCTGATAATTTGATTCTTGTGTCTTTTAGTAATGCTTTTGTATTTTATATTGCTGTTTTCTGGCAGAACATGTGTATAAGAAATCACTTTTAATATTTTCAATGCTCCACACGTAAGGTTACATGTAAGTAAAATAGCTGCCAAGCGTTCATTATGCAAAACAGTTAGTTTGGCTCTTCATAACCTTGTCTTTCTGCCATGTTAGAGTTCTCTCACTGGAAATCAAACTCAGTGGGTTGTATGCATGTCTAATGATAATAACCTCTTTAGTACAAACACCACTGGATTGCAGGGGAAATGCAATAGTAGTTTAAATATTCTCTTCCATCATTTATTAAAAAGCTCTTGAACTTCAAAATGCTTTCCCTTTATCGGCACCTCGTTTTCCTAATTAGAAAAAAGTAGAAAAGCAAAAACAAAACTGAAAATATTTCTTGAAATTCTAGTAATCATAGCAAACAATTCAGTGTCTATTTTCCACTTCTAAATTCATAATTTGAACTGCATGGCTTGTTTGGGGAGCTCTGCCTTAGGTGCATAATACCATGTGATGCAGTGAAAATGAAAGGGGAACACTGAGAATAAACAGAACACAGTTATTTCTCAAAATGACACATGCTTGGAGAAAGCAAATACAAACATTGATCAAAACTGAAGACCAACTCAACAGTCCCCTTTTCAGTCACATTGCTTACCTTGTTCTCTGCAGGAGTGGCTTGCTTCTTCCAACACATCATTTATCAGATGCCTTCATTTACTATTCTTGACGCTTCATTTCTCACATGTTGGGTGATTGGTTTATTCCACGGGTTAACAAATGTCTAAAAGCAGCTGTGATCAATCTTCACACTCTCTTGGAAGCCCTAATCGAAAGGCTTCCAAAGGATCAACTTGTATGTCTTCTAGGAGATGCAGAACCCAAAGCAAGGTCTGTGTCAAGCTCTTGCATCCTTATTTAAGAAGCCTACATCTCTCATCAGCACTCATGGGGCACAAGATACCTATACCAAGCTCAGCCAAACCATGAGTTTGTCTTAATTGTGCCAGAGTAATTTGTTACCTTCTCCTTCTGTGGCTTGAATGACTGGTGATACTAGGAGGTATGCCAAGCTCACAATTTAAGATGAATATGTTTGGAGGCAAAATCTTGAGTGGAAACTGTTTCATTCTTAAGATATAGTTAATTACCTGTTGAGCCAGGGATAACCTCCAGAGGTAATTTTGCAGTGAAAGAGTTAGTGACCACAGACAAAGCTGGACAATTGCTTCTGGGAGGGTCTTGCTCCATACCAAAATTTTTAATATAAGACTCCAGGTTTTTTTTGAACAGTTGCACCTCTGTTTTCCTTTGTGGGTGTGCAAATGGGCTTTTATCACATAACTTGACAAGAATGACTTGAACAATGGATTTCATCCCATGAAATGATGAATTCCTATTAGTCAAAACAGTCAAGGACATTGCTATGCAGCAGAATTTGCTATTGCTTTGCTGTCTCACTGCAAAATGCTTTTCCATGCTTACATTCCCCTCACTGAACTTTAAACATGCAAAAATTAACCTTTCATCTGGTGCTACTCTGTGCCAAGAACAGAACTGTTGTAATAGATAAATAATGGATTCCTCAGCAATGAGCACTAATGACTGCAAACACATAAAGAAATTAGGTTTAATTAGCGCTGTGTACAAGTCATTACCATTTTTAAGCTGTGTAAAAGATACAACTTAGATAATTAGTTTATGTACTATTAGTCTTCTGGTCTAGTCTAGGGACTGCATCGTGTATCTGCTTGTGCTGGAAAGGCTGGCAGCAGAACATGATGATTGCTGTGACTCAGTCAGGGTACAGCTTTGCCTGGGTTGTCTCGGGTCAGAGAACACAGACTCAAAGTGCCATGTCTCACTAAATGAAGTATTTAAGTAGAGATTTTTTTCCTCCCCTTAGTGGACTGCAGGCTGCAAACATGAAACCATATGAGTGGGCTCCTTTTTCTTGATGTTTTTGCCCAGCACTGACCCAGGCAGCCACACTGACGCTTTGAGGGCAGTGGAGAAGGATGCAAAAGGAAGAATGGTGACATTTTGACTGAAGTTCAGGAAAGAAAACAGCTATAGTGGCTTAAAATAATCCATTTCTCTTAGTAACTCACCTTCCTCTTCACCATTGGTTAGGAAAATTTTGGAAAGGAAGGCAGGAGCAAGTGTGTTTGTGTGCCTTGCTCATTGCAGTTCAGCCTGCGGTACTGCTGCAATGCCAACCTTGCTGGTGCTTAAAGATCACACATCAACAGGGAACACCTTTTCATGTTTTTCTCCCACTGTTATGGCAGTGGTGCTTGGCAGCAAGGTGGGGTGGGCAGAGGGGCCAGCAACCTCCTAAATTGGCCTGTCTAAATTCAAAAGATTCATCTGCCACTGCCCCCATGACAGTGATTTCTAATGTGATACAGGGCTTGAGATTTCTCAGAAGTTCAAAACAATCTGCCGGGTATATTCAGTTGATTATTTTTCCACCTATTCCTTCTACTGGCAGTCATCAATATGTGTTTCAACAAGATAAAAACTATTTGATTTTTTAAACTGCTTAATTTTCTTAACTGTTTTATTTAAATGGTTTAAATAAATTAACGTTCTGCAAAAAGGAAGTCCTAACGTTTTTTGCAGTGATGAGTTTAAGGTAATAGATAAAAACCCAAGATCATATGTCAGAGATCAAATGAGGGCTTATTTAATTTAATTTAATTTAATTATTTTATTTTAGGTGGTTGGACATTAACAAGAATTAAAATTTAGAAGTAGAATAGATAGAGAACCAGAAGCTGTCAATGAAAATAACAATGAGGGAGAGGAAGATTTCTAAAGACTGTGCCAAAGAAACAGCCGGAGAGAGAAGAAGGGAATGAAAATCAGAAGATGCATCATGGGCACCCACAGAGAATAATATTTAAAGAAAGACTGTTTCTGATGGTACTAAAACAGCTGACAGGTCCGGATGGATGAAGATGATCAGGTTCTGTGGTTTAGTAAGGGGAATCCACACTGATATCAACAAAAAATAATAATTTTGATGAGTTTGAACTGTATTGGAAAAAAAACTTAAAATGGAAGATAAGTAAGATAAGTAGATAGCCCATATGCTGATATGGGTTATTAAAAAGGGTAAAAAATAAACTGTGATGAGGTAAAGATCAGAAGGGGTGCAGTGCAGGGATACATGAATGGGTTAATCTGTTCTCATTTATATTCTCTGTTTTCTCTGAATTCTTTATATTCTCTGTTCTCATTTATAAAATCTATGACTACATGAAACTGCCCTTGGAGCAAGACTTTCAGAGTGAAAAATTTACCTGTCAATGAATGAGGGAAATACATGTCAGATTTCTAAACATGTGCCAGTTGGTTTCCTTGTTTCTCATATGTAGCCTGCTAGTCTGGGAGCGATTATCACATTGTAGTTTTCTCCTGTTTTACATTTAGAGCCTGGTGTGCCTGTTAATGCATCCCTACATGGAGAAGTTAGTGAGAAGACGAAGGAAAATAAATGAGGGGGCAAGGGAAATGAGGAGGGAAGCTATGTTGCTGAGGCAAACAGAGGTGAAAGAACAGTTGAGACATTTCTAGGGCTGTGGCAAGAGAAAAAAAAAAAACAAAAAAAAGGAAAAGAAAAGAAATTTGGCAGAAAGGAAAGACAGTCAAGCTGAAGAAACACAAAAAGCCCGAGATAACATGCTTGACAAAAGGAGCTGTGAGGCTGGGGAAGGTAGGTCAGCCCAAGGCAGTAAAGCTGCAGGAGCTGCTGCGTGCCACTCTGCCAAGCTGGGAGAGCTGTGCAGCGCAGGGAGCAGCAGGACCAAAAGAGTGATGGAGTCCATGCTGGAGGCAGACTAGCCACGGTATTTCAACCTCCGGCATTCTAAAGTGTTAAGCTTTTACATTGATATTTATATGTATACATTATTATTATTGAGAAGTATTAGACACAGTATTGAAAAATTATAAATTGCAATGAAGCTCAACTCCAATTCTAGAAAATGAAAGTACAAGACAAAACTCGTGCAGGTTGAAGATGTAGTAAAAGTTTAGCAATAACCCTTCCTTGACCTTCTCTCCATATAACACAGATTATTACAGTCATGTAATTAGGAGAAAATACTTTTCACTGGCTTTAATAGGAAGATTTCAAACTGGAGGGGTCCATAGTCCACAAGCGTCAATTAAACTTGCAATACCCTAGGAGTTGACAAGCATATCTTTTGAATACATATGTAAATAAATTGAGGTTAGGACATACAGTTTTAGACAGTTTTAAATAATAGATGGTAAAACTACGGTTACTGTGATGTAATTAATGAAACCTTTCCAAACGTCCTTCCTTTGGTCCTGGAGGTTTCTCATTGTATGAGCTTGCTTAATACATAACATCATTAGATATTTGCTTAATACATTAAAGCAAAAGAGAACTGCTTCTGAAGCAAACACTCACTATTCTTTAGTATTTTCTTGTTATTCTGTTGCTTTCAGTAACTTGTATCATGTTATCTTTCATTTATTTTCATATCTAAAATTAATTCACTCCACGCTCTGGAATTATTCCAAAGTACTCTGTCATATGCTTTTGCAAGTGGTTATACGAAGCAGTCAAGTATTGCTCAGAGAAAACGAAGGCTTAAGAAAGGAGAGTTTTTCAGAGCACTTCAAATTGGCTAAAACATTTGCTTGAAATTTACCAGAAATAAAAATCTGTGAGTAGAATGAAATCTTTTGTATTCAGAAATCTTCGGTAAAAATTGTCAAGTACTTTGCGTGAAAATGCTGCCAGAGCAGCAAACACAGAAACATGCAAAAACAGTCCTAAAAACTTGCCTTCTTGCATGTGCGTTTTCACATGATTAATTTTCTTTTTAGAACAAGCCCAACGTGAATACAAACAAAAGAGAGCATTGATTTTCATTCAGGGAAAAACTAACACATCCCATGTCTAACAGGTATGTCCAGTGGTATTGGCTCATATTAATAGATATTTCTGTGTTTGTTTCCATTTAGGTACCAGTTTATTTTAAATTAGTTACTTGATTCATAATTCACCAAATACTTGCTTTGCAGACCTGGTGTTTCAGGACCTCAACACAGCTGAAATATCCCTTAATAATGTTTGCAAGTTTATAAATAGCAACACAAATCCTGGTCCCAGACTTCTGCTTCAATCCAGACACCAGGTGAGAAAGCCATGAGCTTGCACTTCATGATTTTTTGGGTTCACTTATAGCTAGTATTGTCCTGATTGCTCCATATTTCAGAAGAGCATAAGAGCTCGACCCATTTATCTTAGCCTTTACTGCCCCTTCAGAAACTAAATCTAGCATTTAGTAGAGATCAGATTATGACAGGCAATTTTGATAGCTAATATCAATGAAGTAAAAATGTATTTGGTTCTCCCACCTTTCTCCTATATGTCTTCTCATTATACCTCCTACATATATGAAAACAGAAAAAGTGATGCAGGAGATGTTTTTTTCCAGACTGGATGCTCTATTTATTGTCTCTCTTTCTGACTGCACTTCCAATGACTTGATAAGCTTGATCAATACTAAAATTTGGGAGAAAAATTCATATTTTGCCATGTTTTACAGAGTAAATGCCCTGTCAGCATGAAAATTAGAATACTTACTTAGGTACTTCAGTGAGGATCTAGATTGCTAAGTTTAGTTATAGCTTACATTTCTGCTTAAATTAACTCACAAATTTAGGCAGAAGTTTAAATTTTTAAATTAATGATTTTGCACTTGTCCTCTTGTGGGTGGCAGTGCAAAGAAGGCTCACACATTGTGTGATACTGTAATTAATGACTTCATTACAAAAAAAAAAACCCCAAACATTTAAAATTAAATATGCGTCCTTAATCCTGATTTTCTTAACTTTTGACTGCTTGTTTTTGCACATTAGTAATATTCATATGCAGACACATAGGACAGATATCTGTATTCAGTTTGTTTCCTTGCAGAATCTGGTCATTCCACGCAGTCTAAAGGAGGAAACACTAGAGCAAAACTAAAAAACAATTTTGTAATTTTGAATGACTTCTACAATGAGCATGTTGTTGAAAACGTGATGAATAGTCCCATAGTTTTGACATAGAAACTTTCAAGAAGAAGTATTACAGAAATTATTTTTTCAGCACTTAATATATGCAAAATATCATAAATGAAGCACAAGTTCCTGCCAGACAATCAAGAGAATGAAAAATACATGAAAGAAATGTCATATGTAAATAAAGCAGATTGTCAGTGGTTCTTAAAGATGTGTTGAGAACAACAAGAACATTTGTTCTCTTATTGCTCACTATATCTGATGTCATTTAAATGTGGCTGAGATTTCTTATCAGGTGATATACATATCTTCATGTCATAGTCTTCAAAGTGACCATTGGGCTAGACACTTTGCAAAACCTAGGACAGATCTCCAATAGTCAAAAACCTGTACATTCTGAAGAGCTGATAATCTGTTAAACCAAGAAACTTTAGAATTGCAGATAGCCTTATTAAAAAAAGTCTCAAACTATTCTTGAAGGAAAATACAAGTGGCTGATAGGATAGTCAGTCTCATACTCTATTTGATTTTCCAAAATTGTAGCTATAATTAGTCACCCTGGACTGCTGTCTATAGTAAAAATGTACAGGTGTTAGCCTATCATCTGTTACCATTAGTTTAGGTAGCTTAAAATATGCCCTTATGCCTACTGAATTTTCATTCAAATATTGAGATGACAAAAATTCCTGTGTGAACTCAGAGCTGAACTTAGTCTTATGCCAAGCCCTAGCTTCATCTGAATCATACACTTATGTATATGTATTGAATATTAGCATCAACATCATGGCTTATAAAAATGCATGAGTGCATGAGTAAAACAGGATCTTTGAACCCAGGAGGTAATAGATGGAGTTAATTTGAGAATTTTGAATGTAACATTAAATTACTAACATTACTAATTGTGGTCAGCCCAGTAGCTATTTGGTACTGGAGACTTTAGAACTGATGTAGGTGAAACAAGCAGTTCCCTAATGACTGTGCTAATTCTAGATATTTATTTAGAATTGTCTTTTGCAAATAAGTTCATTCAATTTCTGTCATCCTTCCTGGAAGGTAAGAAAATTTTATAGTCATTTCTGAATGGCATCAGCTAGCAGAAGTTGAGTAGGAGGACAGAATGTCTAGATCATTTTGACTTTTTTTTTTTTGTTTTTATCTTTGATTCGTAGCCTGATTTTGCAACTTTTAATCACATGCGAAACATTGATCACAAGATAGCATTAATATTAAGACAACTTCAGGTGGTATTCATATGACATATGAACACCTGACATATTCATATGAGTACTTAATACTGGATTCTTCCTTTAATCTTTCAACTAAAATTAAATCTAGAAATACCATTCCTTTGATAGCAAAGTTTTCTTTCTTTTTCTTTTCTTTGATAGCAATTTTTTCCCTTTTTTTCCACTATCAAGATGTGCTTTGCAAAGGCTGCTACCTTATTCAGCTATCTCATATCGAGTACTGTCACTAATAGCTATTGCATACATTGTGGCAACAAACAGTTCAGAAAATGAAATATTCATTTAAAATGCACATAACTTAGTGGTGGTACCTAAGAAGCAGCCAGAACAGAAACAGTGCTTGAATTAATTAGAATTATAGCCTTTGGGTTTTGGATGTGCTCTTCGAATTCAAGAATTCAAGGAAGGCCTACCATTTCATCTTAGATATCAAAAGCAGATGGAAAACTTTATTGTTCTTTCTACAAAAGAGGTGCATTTTTATGAATTTTGTTTCATATTTTGCTGTTCTTTTTTAAATATTCAAGCTTATAATGGATTGATGTTAACACTCAGCTGATATCTCACACACTTCTTTTATCTGTATGACAAACTTAGATCAAAAATTGCTATTTCCCTATTACCACTGATATCATGTAGGAAGCACATTGAATATCAATTTTTTAAAAAAGGAATACTTAGACTTTAGATAATACCAGTGTAACCATCTTTCTTTCTGATTTTAAAAATTACTCTGCTAACTAATGGTTAGTTAACTAACTCTGCAAAACTTTCAAGGTTTATGAATGTCTCCAAGAGAACCACACTCTTCTCTCCATAATTTGTTCAGACTGGATTTTTATTCCCATATGGTGACAATAACAGTATGGAGCAGGGAATTCCTACTTCAAGACAGAAAGCACCCATTACCGTCATGGGAATAGTTAAAAAACATCTGTAAGCATCTGCTTTACCAGATGTGATGCTAGGGTCCTCTGTATTGTGAAGTGGAAGGGCTGTCTCACAGAAGGATGACACTGGCAGCTTTTAAGGATTGTGATTCATCTGCCTGACAAGGAGCCCTCTGACTATAAAGATGCATCACTAGGGATAATTCCAACATAGAGCAAGACCATTACTCTAAAATATAGTGATATTAATTGTACTTGCTATTAGCAGACTAACCAAGTCAAACTGTCTGCACTTTATAAAACAAAAAAAATGTATTATTTGGCACAACAAAATACAAATAGATTTGAAGTCATTTAAGTTGCATCTCTAAAGCCTATTGAGCAAAGTCTACCCCAATTCACAAGGTCTTTTCTGCTCAAGACATCATAGGACCTCAACATTCCAACCATTTTTGCTTCTAGAAGTCATAAGAAGAGCTGCAGATATTTTAAGATTATTAAAATAGAATTTACTCTGCATTCACATACTGCAGTTAGTTAGTGGCAGCTGGCTCCACACTGGACATATAAGGACAACAGGACTTAAAATGTGTAAGGAAGAGCAAAGTTGCAACCATTTTTCTCTGCTATGCCCTTTTCATTTATATAGACACCAAGAAGCTTTAAGTACCTTTGACGCTGCAAGGGTGTTAGAGTGCAGACAGGCTCCAGTATAAAGGGAAAAAAAAAAATGGTAAAAAAGGTTGACAGGGCTGTCTGCCATTCCCATATTACTTCCTGTTTTCTACAGTCCATGTGCTAAATCTCAATGTGTTCTTGATATATTTTCTAACAAGCTTTTGAATTAAATTAAAATGAAGTTAGAAAACATTATGTAAACTTAAGGATATCTTCCTCTTGTGGTAGCTCTGCCATAGCTGCAAGTAGTTTCATGAATAACAAATCCTCCCTGGTTTTCTTATTTAGAAGGAGGGAATATGCCTCTACATTCTCTATTTTTCTGTTTAAATGTCATGTTTATTATCACAGAGTTCTGGTGAAAAATATTTTTGGACACCAATGCTGTAGAAGTTTTTTCAGAGGTTGTTAAGACTATGCATCCAGAAGGTCATTAGGGACCTTATGTAAAACTTTTCTTAGTGGTTCAACTTTGCCTGAAGTAGCTTTATCTCTTAACACTCTATATAGAGATGGTTTCTTACAGCCCTAGATGCCTGAGTTTTTACTTCTCCCGAGTGACCTTTGGTTTATATTGCTCCCACACAGAATGCCCCGTCTGCAGTCCTGCTGCAGTCTGACTCACTGAACTTCTGCTTTCTATTAATTTAGTCAATCCTTTCACTGACCTCCCAGACAAATGTCAGGCGATATTTCTTCTACTTGTACTGGATTGATTGCTTTCTCTTTTTTACTTAAATAGTCTTTCTTGTTCAATGTAATAGATTACTACCCTTTTTGATCAGATTTCCCAATTTTATTAGTGAGTGGAGTAATCCTGGTCATTGCTGGCACTGGCCCATTTCCTGCTATTATCAGTGGGCCCATGAAAATACAGATTTTTCTTTTCCACTGTAAAATCAGAACAGCTGTTAAAAAAAAAAAATCCCAAACAACAATTCAGTCAAAAGACATTTTGGTATTTCTTTTTGAAGGAAAATGATGAAATATGGCACTTCATTTAATATTAAATATTTCTTTAACTTGAAAAGAAATATTTTCCTAAAAGTTCCAAAAAATAAAGGCAAATAAAATGGATGTTGGTTTGCTAGCCTTCTGGTTATAGCTAGAAGCTATGACCAGCAGTTATAGTTTTCTTTGACTGAATAGATTAAATGGTCACATTATGTATGAGAAACGTAGATACCAAAATATTCTGTCATGAGTTAAATATCTTAAAGACTGGTCTAAACAACACCTGTGGTCCTTTCTGTTGGAACTGCTCCACTTTAAATAGACCACATGGTGAGTGTATAGAGTAAGAGGGGAAATTTCAGCCTGATGAGTAGGACCATAGTGAATACAGTTTTGGTTTGTGCTTCAGCAAGTATTTTTAGAGGAGGTATGTGTGTATATGTATGTATACTTATATACATGTCTTTGTACACACATACATATATGCAAACAATATACCTATATATACATGTTAGAATACATAAAAAAACCCTCAACTTATATGTATAAACACATAAAAATACAGCTATGCAGTCACATGTACTTATAGTTTTTTATTACATGATAAATAACATTCCATGCTTGTTTCTGTGAAAGCAGGCAGGAAGGCTGATGACACTCCTGTGCCCAAGACAGAATTGCTGCAAGCCCAGGGATAGTCCTCAAACCCCTTTCCAGGGTGAGAAGGGTAAGAGCTAACATCTGCACTCACATTGGGTGTTCTGATAAAGTACCATTTCTAAAAGTGCAAAGTCACTCTTCTATTTTGTGAAGTCAGAGAAAACATTTTCAAATAAAGACATGGAGTAATTTAAGCTGAAATTGCCAGTATTCAGACCCAGAGATGCACCATAGCATCCTAAGTTACTTAAGGAAGGATAAAGAAGAGCTGCCATGTTATTTGCAATGTCTTTCATCTCATCTTATTTATAGTATTTTGGGACCCATTGGTACTACATATGTCCCTGCCCACTAAACTTGATCTCCCACTGTTTCATCCTATTGCAACCAGTTTTTAATGAACTTTTCTGATGGGCAAACCTTCAGATCAATATTTTCTCTTTTATAGTGTTAAGAACTGCCCTGGTGAATCTTCCTGACTTGTTTTCAGAGATTTCACCCTCCCATCTGTCTTCAAAACTTTAAAAGGTCTTTGGTAACTGCTCATTTTGTCCTCTTCTAGGAATGAAATTATTTTCTGAAACAAGGCTAAGTGCTTATTTTTTTAATATGCCTGAATCAAGACAACACCTTTAACTATGAGGTATTACAAATGCATGCTAACAATAAATAATGAGCCATTAGATTGGTCATTATATTACCATTCCTTCAAATTTTTTATATTTTTATACAGAATCTTTAGGCCTGTGTGCATAAATATGATTGGTGCCTCTCATGTAATCAGAATTAACATAATAGGATTAGTAGTTTGTAGTTTCTGAACCGGTGTAGTTCAGTGTAGTTTGCCAGTGTAATTACATGGAATATTAAATTCATTGAGAAGACTGAAAAATCTGAAAGGCAGACCTTGCAGTAACATCTAGAAATGTCACCCAACTTATAATACACATGTAAGTATGTATTCATATAACCCCAGTGACAAACAGCTCTGAAACTGAGCTGTACTGCTTGACAGTACCAAGTGATGGCTTGCTGACTAACAAGTCACTTCTAAAAGAAGCCTGACTGCAATGTTATCTTTTTGGAGAAAGAACTGTAGTTCATTATATTAGTAATGCAAACACCAGGAAAACAGAGTTTTCTCTGAATGAAATGACTACAGCAATGCAGGATCCAGTCATGCCTTTGAGGCAGTGAACAACAGCAGAAGCACTACAAGGTTACCAGAGGCGCAATGCCTGATAAATTTCCCAGCAAATCAGACTGGAACTATATGCTCTGCAATTTGAAAGGTCTGGGTTCAGTTTCTGGCTCTGCTACAGATTTCCTGTAGGCAAATCACTCACATCATGCTGTGCCTCAGTTCTCCATCTGTAAAAGGGAGATAATGATTCCCTGCCTTGCAAAGGGTTTGTAAAGATCTATTCATTAATGTTTGAAAAGTGCAATGCTGGAGAGCATATCACTGTCAAGCAGGTTGGGAATACAGCCTCAGCCATACCCCCTGAAGCTTGTGAAGCACACACTTTCTTGGGGAAATACACTTTGTTTTCTTTTCTCCAGGTTGATGAGAATAGCTGTGGTCTTTTTGCTTCAGACAGTGTGCAGGCTGAGAAGAACTTGCAGTGAAGGGAATTGCCTGAACATCTGTTTGAAGAAGGAAGAGGAGTCATCTCTGGTTTTCTTACTCATCTCTATCCAGGTTATGCTCCAAATATGCTATTGAGACTTTTAGATGTACAACAATGTCTGACATGGAGAGAGTTTTATCTGCTTTTTTACCCCCTTTCTATCTGTCCACAGCAGAATGCAGTAAATGTTCTTCATAAGTAAATGGAATATGGAAACTGAATCATAGAAACATAGGATGATTAGAGTTGGAAGGGACCCTAAAGATGAATGAGTTCCAAAACCCCTGCCATGGACAGGGACACCTGCCACTACAGCAGGTTGCTCAAAGACCCATCCAGCCTGATCTTGAACACTTCAAAGGATGGGGCATCCACAGCTGCTCTGGGCAACCTGTTCCAGAGTCTCACCACACTCACAGTAAAGAACTTCTTCAGATCTCATTTAAATACCCTCTCCTTTAGTTTAAAACCATTACCCCTTGTCCTATTGCTACATTCCCTGATAAAGAGCTCTCCTGTAGGTCCCCTTCAGGTGCTAGAAGACCGTTATAAGATCTCCCTGATGTCTACAGGCAGGGGAAAAAGTTTCAGAAAAGTTCAGCCTTTTCTTCTCCAGGCTTAATAACCCAAGCTTTCTCAGCCTGTCTTGATAGGAGAGGTGCTCCAGTCCTCTGATCACCTTCATGGCCCTCTGCTGGACCTGTTCCCATGGTGTCATCATTCAATGTTTAAATGGCAGCATTTTTAAAAACTGTAAAACTGTGGAGAACTACAAGATTAAAAGAATTACTATGTTACCCAGGCCTGACAACTCTCATATACCATATATTCCAAAATAGATTACCAAGGAAAATTTTACATCTGTTATCTGCTGTTATGTGCCGGATCTGAATTTCCAAATCCTTCTTCGGTAAGTGTTAGTTCTCTGCCCTCAAAAGCAGACAAGAGGATGTGATGTATTCTCACAAAAATCCACCCAGATGTGGTGGGGGACCACGGACACTTCCACTGCTTTATGCCAGAGATATTATACTAAGTAGTAGTCAAAAGATTTTTTATTAATAGTGTTTTCCAGATAAGGGCCAGTGGTAGAATGAACTCTCTGCAGTAAGTTTGTGCTGTTTAGACAAAGAAAATTCGGCCTTGCGATCTCTCTGATGAAACAATGTTTGCTATAACATTTTAGGGGTGAACATCTGAAAATGTTGTAAGAAGGCAACACTGAAATAGAAAGGCGCAGCCACATTAAAATTCACATGATAGTTTTGTTTCCTCAGTAAATTCAACTTTGGGAAGAATTCATCCTTTCTTACAGGGAATGGTCCAATTCCCTGATGATTATCCTGAACATAAAGTCTTTCAGAGAAGAATTTCTTATACCTTCCAATTTAAATTGTGCAGAATAAATAAATAAATAAATAAATAAAACCCATGTAAGGGAATAGATGAAAATAACTACTTCTTTGCTAATGTGTTAAATAGTTTGAAGAAAATATTACTAGTAGCATACCTACAGCATGTGTGTGGTTTCAATGATAGCTGGCAGCTTCACTGGGAATATTCTTCATATTCTGTAAGATGGCCCCAAATATCCATTTTTGGAAGGGTATTGGTTTGTGAATCTACAATCCCTAGAGAAATTAGTTTAAGGAAGCATAGCAAGAAGAAAATTCCTAGTTATAGTACTTAAATTCCTTTCTGTAAAAATATTTTTAATTGGTGCTATTGTATAAACAAGCCTGTGAGAGTATTTGACAACATTTCCTATTTATTTCATTAATCACTTAGCAGAGGAATAAAATACTGCAAAATCACCTTGAAAATGCAGCTTTTCTACAGACTGCTCTTGCACCCCACTCATTAATAAAGTATCAGAGTGCCTTCTGCTAAAAATAAATGACAAGATTAACATCTATCAGCTGCGGTTCTTTCTCTTTTTCCTCTTTTCACTAATGAGGTGCAATTCAATATGATGTGAGAATTGAGGTTGATACATTAAGGAATAAGAGACATAAAATGAGAACAGGAGTGTTCTTTGCCCATCTGTGCACTAGAGAGCAAAAAAAGTTAGATTCTGGATTCCCCTCCCTTCTCTCTTTTCTGCAGCCACTAATCAAACTGTGTAAAAGCAAACGAAATGAAAATAGGTTGAATTTGATGGCAATAATACTGTGTGGGATCTTTACCCTGAAGCCTGGCTTCTGTTCAGCACCCCATTCAGCTTTGTGAGGTGGCACCTCAATGTTTTTCATGTGCTTCAAAAAAGAAAAGAACAGAGATCCTGATTGCTTATGTTTAGGCTTCTCATCATTCCTGGAGTGGAGGTCTGTGCTTCATGAAGGCACTGGCTGGGACAGCATTCAACCACATGCTTAGTCTTTTGTGAGCAAAGAGGTACCAAGACATTTATTCCCAGCTGGAGTCCAGGGCTGCTGCCTTTTTGCAGGGGCAGAGGGGCAGTGGGGGCCTGGCAGAGCAGCAGTTGTTGTCCTATGGGGTGGGTGCTGATGGGCAGGGAGAATATGGACAGCAGTGTCCTGGGTGAGGGGTTATTCAGGCTGCTTGGGAAGGGGTTGCCATCAAGGTTTAGTGCATCAGTCTCCAGATCAGTCACACTCACTGGTCTCAGAGGACTAAGGTTTGCTGGAGCTGGACAATGGAGGTCCAACTGGTGGTTTCTGAGGTTCCTCTAAGACCCTGAGGAGAAAAGGACTTACTGCTAGTTTCGAGGTGCACACAACCCTCCCATGAAGCTGCATATGTTAACAGGCATCTCAAAAGCAGCTGTATCCTTGTAATGAAGAGGAAGAAGTAGAAATCCAAGGTAATAAGAGAGAAGCAGCAATATATGTTGACTAGAATGGATTATCAATCACAAATGGGCCAAAACCAAACAACAGTAATCAGACATAAGGTGTCTACTCTGATTAACATTTGTTCTCCTGGCTAAATGATTCCATTTACTACAGAGAATTTGTTTTTGTCCTGTGTTTTCTTCACAGAATGGCTTATTTAAAAAAAATCTTTCTGTGTGGTTAAGACACAAATAATTTCAACTAATGCTCAACCATTTATTATATGTGAAATAGAAGATTTTAAATATAGCCATGAAATTTAAATATTGGGAGAAATTTAATGAAATATAACAAGGACAAGTGTAGAGTCTTGCATCTGGGCAAGAACAACCCCAGGTACCAGTATAGGTTGGGAAATGACCTGTTGGAGAGCAGCGTAGGGGAAAGGGACCTGGGGATCCTGGTGGACAGCAGGATGACCCTGAGCCAGCACTGTGCCCTCATGGCCAAGAAGGCCAATGGCATCCTGGGGTGTATTAGAAGGGGAGTGGTTAGTAGGTAGAGAGAGGTTCTCCTTCCCCTCTACTCTGCTCTGGTGAGACCCCATCTGGAATATTGTGTCCAGTTCTGGGCCCCCCAGTTCAAGAAGGACAGGGAACTGCTTGAGAGAGTCCAGGGCAGGGCTACCAAGATGATGAAGGGAGTGGAGCATCTCCCATAGGAGGAAAGGCTGAGGGAGTTGGGTCTCTTGAGCTTGGAGAAGAGGAGACTGAGGGGTGACCTTATTAACGTTTATAAATATGTAAAGGGTGAGTGTCAGGAGGATGGAGCCAGGCTCTTCTCAGTGACATCCAATGACAGGACAAGGGCTAATGGATGCAAGCTGGAACATAGGAGATTCCAGTTAAATATGAGGAAAAATTTCTTCAC
Source organism: Jacana jacana (assembly GCA_013400555.1). NCBI lineage: Eukaryota > Metazoa > Chordata > Aves > Charadriiformes > Jacanidae > Jacana > Jacana jacana. The sequence continues at coordinate 44,245 of VZTM01036174.1, forward strand.
AGTGAGAGTGACTGAACACTGGAAGGGGCTGCCCAGGGAGGTTGTGGAGTCTCCTTCTCTGGAGACATTCAAAACTCGCCTGGATGCGTTCCTGAGTGATCTGATCTAGGTGTTCCTGCTCCGGCAGGGGGATTGGACTAGATGATCTTTCAAGGTCCCTTCCAATCCCTGATATTCTGTGATTCTGTGATTTAAATAAATTACCTACCTAATATTAAGTTGTATTAAAGTAACTGTTTCCAACAAGGGCTTGTATAACCTTAAGAACTGAGGGCTTAAGCAACAGGACTTCTCTGGTGAATGGGATGTGGTGCCAGCCAGGGGTCTTCTGTCACTGTGTGTTTATGCAGTTCAGTGAGACCTCTGTTTTGTTTTGGACATGGAAGCAGTCAGTAATCACAGCATTTATCATATAGTCAAAATGTTGTGTGTCTATTTGACTCAGAAAGTGTGTGGCAACACTTTCACTCAGTATAAAATAATGGGTTGATAGTGTTATTTTATACTACTAACTGGTTTCTAACCAGAGTTAGCGCACATTACCGATTAATGGGAGTTTGTCACAGAATACCATACAACCTCAATTGTTGTGTAATACACATGACAAAACAAATTCTTACAGAATCTAACAACTGAGCCAATTGCCTAGATCACAGCCAATAAATGATATTGCTGTTATAAACTAACGGTATTTAACCATCACACAATGGATGTTTGGGATTGAGGTGCTCCAAATCCTATTGTGATTGCTGTTATTCTGACTGAAGGCAGATGTTTAACTATGTCAATATGTGTCAGTCTTTCAGTCTGAATGAAGAGCAGAAGTTTTCAAATAAACTGCAATGGAGTAATTAAACTCATCTGCCTAAAGCTTAAAGCAAATAGCTTGTGATTTATGCACTCACAGGGAATTCCTTGCACAAGTTTTCTCCTAGTGCTCTGTTGCACTCTGAATGGCATTAACTATATCAGGGTAGAAAGATTTCTGCCACCTAGTATGAAATATGTTGGAAAGTAGAGCAGGCTTCTGCTTGGGGTGGGATTGGGGAAAAAATGCCTGCACTTTAAGGTTTTGGCCTTTCTTTGCTTTTTTTGAAATTTGCTTTTTACACTGCAATTCTCTTTAAGAAAGAATTTCTTAGACATGTGCCTTTAGTGGGAGAGCAGCAAACAAAAGAACCTTAGAAAAAATCAGAAGAATGCTATCAAGCAAAGAAAGTCAGAGACAATTGCTAACTGCATAATAATAATGAATGTTTTTTTACCTCTGTACCAAAAGTAAAATAAAGATTAAATGAAAGAAAAATTTCTATAGCTGTTATGAAACATATTATAAAATATTAAGTTTAACTTTCCAGGAAAGCGCTGTACGTTCCATGTGGTAAATGCATCTGAAGAGTGGCTTGTGGTTTGAAGCAGTGTTCAAAATTTCTCCATGAAATTTGAGTTGCTTGTCAGATGTGCAGAATAGGAAAGCTGTAGAGTTAAAAAGGGAAAGGTTAACAGTCATTCTGAGTTTCCTCAGCCTCTGATCAGTAAGAATATTAGAACTGTGTGCCTTATGCTCAGTATCATAGCGAGTCAGTTATCAGGGATAAAGTGCTAAGGTCCACAAGTTCATAGGGGCAGATAGTACTTTAGTATAGCCAAAGATCTAAAAAGATCTAAAAGACCTAAGTAAGAGCAATATTGTTTTTGGGATGCAGTTAAGATCATGCCGTACTTCTGCAAGAATATTTAATACCATCTATTTTCTCCTCTGAAGAACTATATATCCATGTGTCACATATAAACCAACCTTTAATACATAGGTCCTAAATACTTATTCCCACACTGCAGTTATCTTTTGTCTGCCTCCAAAGCAATAAGGTATCTGCAGTTATAGAGACAGATGTTTGTGGTAAGGTGAACACAGACAAAATCAGATTATACTGACAATATTAAAAATGTAATTGAGGGAGACTACTTGGGAGAAAAATCTTTAAAAAAACTTGAACAATGGAAAGCTAGCAACAGAATCCTATCTGCTAAGCTAGAAAAAGAGTGAGCCTGAAAATACAGGAGAGGGAAAAAAAAATAAATAAAACAAGCTTATGAATCAATTAGGTAGTTTTGTATAGATTCATTGTTAACCTTTGCATAAAATAGTTTAGTTCTGATAACCAAATATATACTGTGTATATAAGGAAAGATCTGACAGTTCATTTTCTCACTCAATTTGTCAGAACACTCTTCAACACCCCCATTTTATCTGATTCTCCAGGTTAACTCAAGGTTAAGATATGGAAGTAGTGTTTTTTAAAAAGCCTTTCAGTTTGTTTGCTTTTATACAGAGATCCCATAAAGCCTTTGTGCAGAGGATTATCCCATAAGAAGCTATCTTAGGAAAACATCCATTGTGTCAGCCCTCAGACATAAAACTCCCAAAACTAATTTGATTTTCTGTCTGTCTAAGAATTTCCTAGTTCTTTTCTGATCTGATTAACAGAGAAAAATGCTGAAACAAAAGTCAATCTTTCTCACTGAATTACATACAGAAATGAGGCAG
>VZTM01036174.1:48873-66901 GCA_013400555.1 Jacana jacana
AAATTTAGAGTAAGATAGATTATTGCAGGGAAAACAAACAAACAAACAAAATGGATGGATGGATGGATGGATGGATGGATGGATGGATGGATGGATGGATGGATGGATAAAGGCTGGCTGCCTCTCGTGAGCTGCTTTTCACCATGTTAAGTTTTGATGAACACTATCATCCTTACTGAGAGGAGCTGTCAGATCACTAACAAAGATGCACTCGTGAGGAATCACATCAGAATTGCAAGGTAGGGCTCATCTGTACATTTTACACTCCAGGATCAATCTTATTTGAGGAAAAGAGAAGGTCTGAACATGTTAAACCCAAGAAGAATTAAGCAGAATGATGTGAGCACTGTTGTGAACCAACACTCCCAATTGAATGGTGTCCTTAGCCAAAGCAGGGTTTTAAGCAGAGCAGTTTGCTCATTATGAATAATACATGACAAATTATGTAGGACTACTACAATTATTCATTAATGAGATTTAACAAGCCCTATTAAGGTCTACTGTTGTCCATCTTCTTGCCTTCCAGTATTCTCAAACTTGCACTCTGTAGCTCTCACTCAGACATTTGGAGACAGCTTCACGTAGTAAATAGTGGCATTTCCTCAAAACGGTGTTAAAGGAACCTAAATGCAGGCTGATCCTGCCCCTGCTCAAAAGTGAATTACAGAGCAGGTATGTGAATGGGCTTCACCTCCTCTGAGCAGTTATGAAACAATTTTGCAGTTATAGCTATGGTTTCACAGAAGCTCTTCTGTCTTTAAACACAGTAATTTCTCTTTCACATGAGTCTACAAAGAAGATGTCAAGGAGCTGATCTTCCTAGCTGTAGATTCACATTACTGCTAAAACATTCCTTTGGGTTTTCAGGGATGCCATACTGCGCATTTAACTCAAAGCCAGAGGTGCTGCTGACCTCTGGAGTACAGCCCCCAGCCCTGCAGTGCTCCACAGTTTGCTCTCTCTTTTGGTCTTTAAAGGTCTGCTAAAGAACTGAATTTGGAAAGCTAAGGTCATTCCCAGCATCACTGGGTCATGGCTGAACAGGGGATGCAGGTTGAAACGTTACGATGCAAATCATGAAAGACACAGGGAAAAAAAACAAGTATCAAAATGTTAGAAAGTCTGTTCCTTTTCTGAGGCACTGGCAGAAGATTCTTTGCTTTTAGTGCAAACTCCTCATGAAATTTAAAAGATTTTTGTTTAACATNGTATTATAAGTTTTGGAGAAAAATATATAAGCTTTCAGTTATTTTCCACCAGTAGCTCAACATTGTTTATGGAATGAAAAAAATATTCTCTGAGTCCTTCTAACAAGAATATTTACTGTTACAGTTATTGCAGGAATATAAAATTAATAGCCAGGAACTTTTCCCTGTGATTAGCTGAGAATATAAAGGATAAAAAGAAATTGTCCTGGGACTACTTCAAATATAAGCTGTCATTGTCACAATGATGAGAGTTAAGTTCCCATTTCTGAAGGTTATGTAAGTGTTATAAATGTGCTTTCATTTTGCCTTATTATATGAAAGGCCAACCTAACAACCTTTTGGGACCAAGGCATTCATTCAGATTCTTTTTGGTTAAGTTATTACAGAGACCTGAAAGAGAGAGTAAAGAAATGGATTTTGACAGCATTGCATATCTTTGGGGATTCTTTTCAAATCACATTTGTAGGCTGCTAATACAATGCTAATTGCTTAAATTTATACCTGAAGGCTTTATAAATTTCAACATTAGCCTTGACTGTTGTCAGGCAGTAATGATCTGATCCGAAATCCTCTGCAGTCGGAAAAGAAGATGCAGCTCATTACCTCTGGGAGAATAAGTTGTGAGCTGTAAATCAAATGAGAAGAGACAGTTGCAGGTATTTCAGCCACATTGCTTAGTCTTCATTGGGCACATATGGCACATTGTTTCTATTCTGTTATTAGACTGTAGTGTAAATATCCATTATAACAATTCTAAATTTCAGATTATGACTAGTCTAATATGTGATTAAAACACTATGTCTGCAAGTATTCAGCCATTTCTCATCTCCTAGAATCTTCCTAAGGATGAAACAGGAAAAGAAGGCAAGAATAGTTGCATGGCAGATTTTTTACAAGTTACAATTTTAATAACTGTGGAATCCTATTGCAGTCCTCTGTTGTTTGCTAACTGTTTTCTTATCAAGACAAACTGGTTGAATTATTAGTGACAGGCATGGTAGAGCCCTGAGGATAAGTAATTGATTCCAGCTAGTATCAGCAATGCTACCTGTGAGGAAAGTCTACTGAAAAATTTAACAATGAAGAAAAGGGAGCAAACCCAAGAACATAATCTAAACCTAAGAACTAAAACACTATGGTGAAGCTAAGAATAATGAGCAAATATCTAAAAAAAAGTGTGCTTAAAATTACAGAATATTTTCATATGCATTCCAGGTCAGCATAAGAATATGTTATTTTAAATAAACATATAACACATACTGTATCACAAACCCGTCTCTTTCCTATACTGTATTCTGTATTGTAATGGTGTGGGTGAAATAGCCTAGGTGAAGAAACTGACAGAGCTTAGTGAATATTTTGCAGTATTTTTAATGTACACTGAAATTGTTAGGAAAACTGCCACAACTTTATGGGCCCTGGGGAGTACCATATGTCTGGAAAGTCTCACTCCAGCAAGGATTCCACATAAAGTAAAGAGATAAAGGCATCATTACACAATGAAAGATACCTCTGGAAACAAACAAACAAAAAAAACCCCAAAAACTAAACCACAAAACAAGCAGATTTCAGCCAACGATATGAAGAACAAAGAAGGACACATGCAGACAGTTAGAGAATAATCTGTAGCATTCCCTAGAATCAAAGAATCTTTATGGTTGGAGAGGGCATCTGACTCTGAGATCATTCAGTCCAACCATATAAACACAGAAAATCCATACATCTTGGCCACTAAAGCATGCCCTGAAGTGCCACATCTACACGTTTCTTAAATACCTCCAGGGATGGTGACTCAACCACCAGCCTGGGCAGGCCGTTCCAGTGCTTGACTACTCTTTTGGTAAAGTAATTCTTCCTAATATCTAATCTAAAGCTCCCCTGCCACAGCTTCAGACCATTTCCTCTGGTCCTNTGCCACAACTTCAGACCATTTCCTCTGGTCCTGTCATCATTCACTTGGGAGAAGAGGCCAGCGCACACCTCTCTACAACCTCTTTTCAGGTAGTTGTAGAGGGCAATGAGGTATCCCCTTGGCCACCTCTTCTCCAAACTAAACATGCCCAGTTCCCTCAGCCTCTCCTCATATGACTTCTTCTCTAGACTCCTCACCAGCTTGGTAGCTCTCCTATGGATACGCACTTCGATGTCCTTTGTGTAGTGAGGGCCCCAGAACTGAACATGGTACTTGAAGTGAGGCCTCACCAGTGCTGAATACAGAGGCACAATCACTTCCCTACTCCTGCTGGCCATGCTATTCCTGAAACAGACCAGGATACCGTTGGCCTTCTTGTATGCCTGGGCACACTGCTGGCTCATGTTAAGCCGTCTGTCCACCAGCACCCCTGGGTCCTTTTCTACTGGGCAGCTTTTCAGCCACTCTTCCCCAAGCCTGTAGGGCTGCCTGGGGTTGTTGTGACCAAAATGCAGGACCCAGCACTTAGCCTTATCAAAGCTCATACAACAGGCCTTGGCTTGTCAATACACCATGTCCAGGTCCCTCTGTAGACCCTTCCTACCCTCAAGCAGATCAACACTCCCACCTAGTTCGGAGTTGTCCGCAAGCTTACTGAGGGTGCACTCAATCCCCTCATCCAGATCATCAATAAAGATATTAAAGAAGACTGGCCTCAAAATTGAGCCCTGATGGACACCACTGGTGACTGGCCACCACTGCAAACTAGAAGGAGAATTGTAGATAAATAAAAAAGTGGACAAACAATGGGACTTCACATTTCCAAAGGTGCTGACGATAAGAGCTAATCTTAGGTATGTATTACAGTGCACCTGAAAAATGTGTCTGCTCTGCTATTCCTTTTTGACAAATTTGTGATGTTCTCAGGAGAGCTAATGCTCAGAGACAAAACATGTTGTCCTTCATTTTGATGGTATTACATAGAATCATAGAATGGTTCAGGTTGGGAGGAACCTTAAAGATTTAGTTCCAATCCCTCTGCCATTGGCAGGGACACTTTTGGCTAGACCAGGTCCGGCCTGGTCTTGAGCACTTCCAGGGAATGGGGCATGACAACTTCTCTGGGAAATTTATTCCAGTGCCTCACCACCCTTATGGTAAAGAATTTCTGCCCATCTGTCACAGCAGAGTGAAGAATTTCCATAAGGCTTCATTTTCTTTGGGTTTTGTCCTTTTCTCTTGGCTTTTATTAGCATATTTGAATTAACTGAATTAATTCTCACACTGGAGGCATTGTCAAAATGTTAATTAATGGTTAGATTTTTGTACTAATATTACATGCTCAACTTACATACACTTTTAAACTTACAAATGCCCTGACTTGAACAGTATCTGAATCAAAATATGAACATAGGCAGTTTATATATTTTGCTGTCAGATTTACACCCAAGTGAAGCTGTGGTCAGTTGGATTAATTTCGTGACTAAAGAGCTGACACATGGTAGTGCATGAACTTACAGGGAGAAATATAAAATGTCCTGAATTAACGTAAATGCTCACAAAAAATGCTGTCTCTCTCATGAAACTAAGACCCAGTATGTTCCAGTTTTGAAGTGGAGCCATTCAGCATTTATAAAGTAACACTGAGACTCAGCATGGACTTCTCTGTCAGTTCTATGGAGTTTTTGTCTACCAGCAGAAAGAAAACCTACTTGTTTCCTTTCAAAAGCTACTTATGAGAAATAGAGTGACATGGCCAAATGCTTTCTCATATGCAAAAGATATGCTTCATTGCTAACATCTTCCCATGTGGTGTCTGAAGGAATGAGGTTGTTGCTGAGTCTGCCAGAGCAGAATGCTCCCCTGTTGGGATCTCTTCTATTTCAGCATTTCCAGAGGACACTAAACCAAAGGAGCAATGCATTATCATTTGTTGATTTTTATACAACAACATCTTTGCACAACCCGCTTTAAAGAAACAACTTTTCTTGGATAAAATGACCATTCCAAGTCACTAGAAAGAAAGGTTAATTAAAAAAATGAAAAGAAAATGAAGTGAGTGAATGAATAAGTCTTTGGTGGGCTGTGAGTACCCACCAGAGTTCAATTAAGAGAACACCTGCTGTTGCTGAACTTTTACTGTTACTCAACTTAGTAGTCAGGTCAACTTTGAAAGGAAAGGGATCTCAGGTGTAGAACAGCATGAGAAATAGATTTGCACTGACCTTATCCTAAAAATACCAGCTGCTATTCTTATCTCTAACATTTCTTTGTACTTCTTCCCCTAAATTGGTACAAGCATGTACTGCCATTTAATAGGAACAGATATATACGTGTTAGAAAGAACACTGCACATATGTAAGGGGTATGGTAACACAGTCTTAGTGAATTTAATGATGTTGCAATCATTCTGCTCGTGATAACAATTCTTCTGCAGCATCGGAAAAAATGGTTGATACAGCATATCTGTCAACAAATTAGTTGAAATATAAAACAGGTGGTAATACTCTTCTGAAGTTTAGCTTAAAGCAACTTTGCCTGTTACGCACTGCAAACATTTCTCAGTTTCCACCCTGCAAAAAGCTTTCCTTCCTGTGTTCCTTTGCTGAGTAACACCTTTTGTGGTCCCCTTTTGATTGTAATCAGGTGTTTCTTCTCACACACAAGCCTAATCAAGTAAGAAATACTTACATGGGATGAAATTCTGTTTGGCCTGAAGAGATTATATCCCAGATATTTCAGTGATATGATTTCAGATTTCAGATATATGGCACTTTTTTTTTGAGCTGTGCATCAGCACACTAGGTGAAATTCTGAGATCTTTTGCTTCTGAGCCAGCAGAAAGGGACAATTAGCTAATTGTCTAGTTATGGAAACTACATGCAGGTACCATAGTATTCAGTGGCTTTAAAACATCCTTTCCCCCAGAGTCAATAAAATTGAACAACTATATATTGACTTCTCATTAGCTTCTTTAAGCATTTGTATTCAATTAATCTCTAGATTTCTCTGGGTGTCGTTTATAGCTACGGCACTGAGCTCCTGCTTGTTTACATCCTTCTGTAAGGTTGGTGGTGGGCCCAACAAAGCTGTTGAACTTTGGTATCAGCTCAAAAGTTCAAGAAGTTGTTCAAAACCAAACAAATGAAAGATAAAATGCTTGTAAATATCAATTCTGTGTTGGAAGTCAAGGTGTTAAGGGAGATCGGACAGCTCATCTCTGAAGAAACTTTGGGGAGCTTTATTTTTGGCAGGTAAGACTTGCTAACTGTGCTTAGAGTGTGCCTTTTAAATCCCAGAACATATGAGTCACTCCTGTCTAGCTCATGGCAAAAGGCTAAGGAGGAATAGTTTATGAAACATGAAAAACAAAGAGAAGGAAAATAGCATATGGTTAGTGCATTGACTTAAAGAAGCAGCATGGAGAGAGTTACTCCGGTAGCACACAGCACTGTCAAACTGGGCTAAGGTACTTTGGCTTTGTTATTTTTTCTTTCTTCTTCAGCAATTTATGGTGCCAGGTGTGGAGGGTAGATTCACACAAACATTCTTTTATATTCACCAATGATTTACTTTGTTTGCTGAAGTACCGTTCCACCTCGGCAGTGTGTGGCAGCAGTGTTGCAGTTTCAAAAGAAAAGCAGAAGTATTAATGCCTATTTCTTTTTCCTTGACTTTAAAGCAGCTTAGTTCACGTTTTTTGTTGGGTTTTTTTGTTTGTCTGTTTGTGTTTTTTTTTCCATGGTGATATGGTTGTGTTTTGTGGTGTTTTTTTTTTTTTCCTATCAGCTACTTCAAGCACAGATACAAATCCTAAAATGATGTTTATAATGATTTTTTTCTTATACCTATAAGTTTTTTGAAGAACTGTGATTCCTACATGGCAAATCAGCAGGAGAGATCCTGTAGAGCATCCTAAGGTAGTTAATATTGAAGTGCATGCTTTGTACTCACTCTTATGCAACAGAATAAAGTGGGTAAGAGAGATATTTGACTTATAAGCAGGAAAACCATAATTTATTTCTTCTTTCTGCATTCTGAAAATAAACTTTGCATTTGTTTTTAAAGGTTTAACACAGTTACATGTGGATTTTGATCTTGGAATAATTTGCTGTGGTATAGTTAGGGCTTGGCTGTGATTCTTGAGATTACCAAAGCAGTTCTAATTCCTAGCTACACCCCCCTTTATTCCAGTCAGATAATATAAATTAAACACTCAAATAGATATGCACCTGTGATATGGAGTTTAACTTGAAAGCTTCCTCTCTCTTCCCCCCCCTCCCCTTTTTTTCTACGTTTAATGCAGTACATCTCTTCTCTGCTTCCTAAACTTCCCTTTTACTGAGCCTGAGACATACTCCATTATGCTTTTGTTATGAATTATTGATTAATTTCCTAGCCTCCCTCACTGAAAATGCAGAAGAAAAATTTGGAATCTTCTGAAGGAGAAGTGTGCAGGGGTTAATCTTATGCTACAGATTCTTTTATGATTAGGAAAGTCCTTTCAGGCATCTGTAGACATGTATGTCACATATGGTTGATGCTATTCTATATATGTATGTCACATATGGTTGATGCAAAAAGATTGTTAAATCCTGCCATTCTGGTTTTCTAGATTTGAAGAGCAAACATTCATAGCATCTGAGATATGGGCTAAAGAGAAATAAAGAAATTTGATGTATGGAGAGAATAAAGGCAAGGAGGCAGAACAGAAGAGGGCTACAGAAGGGTCATACAGACAAACAGCTACTGCAGCCAGTGTCTCTGAAGCATCCCTATGGAAATTAAACTCATAGTTGCCATGCAGGGACAAGGATACATTATGAAGACTCTTTGAAGAAAAGCAACTGCACTGATCTGTTAGAATGCAAAAAAGAGAGAAAGAAAATGTAGGCTGGAAACCATACCTCTCCCTAAAGTTCAATGGAGAACAAACGTTCATGAGAGGTTCCTGAGACTATGGGATTTTGTGGGCATTTGGGTGTTAACATTGGAATTTACAGTCACTGATTGTGGTGGACTAAAGAAGTCTGGATTTCAGAGTATCCCTCACCATCGCACTCTGCAGCTCCTACCATCTGACAGCAATGGTGGACCCAGCAGGGAATGCTGCAGAGGACATCTAAAGAGAATCTATGCTAAATTGCTGGGCAGTTAATTATTTCTTTCTGCATAACATTAACTACTTTCTCTACGTAGGCCGGGGTCCTGTATTGTCCACTCTTCTATAATGCTTTCATTCCTAATATATTTGTTGAACCTATTCTGTGTCTCACTTTCTCCCTAAAAAGTCAGGTTGTTTTCTGAGGAAATACACAGCTTGGGTATTTCTTGCAAATCATTTTAGTGCAAAGGATATGACAGACATTATATAGCAAATTGAATGGATTTGCATGTTTTTTCCCTTGGAATTTCTAAGTCAAAACAAGTAATATTTATGAGGACCATTATGGAGAACTCTGTATTTAGGCCAAAAAAAAAAAAAAGGTGAAACGTACCATCTGATATCCAATATCTATGTATCTATGTATGCAAAGAAAGCTTTCACAGAGCCGTAAAAGCATTCAGAAAACTACAGGCTTTGTCTCCTCTCCTGGCTCCTGACTGTGTGTTGCTCTGATTCTGATCATATTGCATATCACTGGTGTAAGGAACACAGAAATGTTAGTTTGCTGTTTTCAAAAATCTAAGCAAAAGGGTCAGATCAGTTTACAGATACACTAAATAAAACAAATCATTGGATTATCTGGGATTTGTCACAAGTGAAAAGCATTGCGTTGGCTTACAAAATCTGCCTTGACTTGAAACAAATACAGTTATGCTCAGTTTGTTAGTTCACCTTGTGAACTGTAAGGAAGGACCTGTGACTTCCACTAGAAAGCATACAGATTCTAGAAATGTCTGTACTTTGATGAAAGACTGTTCTGTCTTCATCAAGTCCAATGCTTAGTGATGTTGCAGTGATTGATTGATTGATTGATTGATTGATTGATTGATTTTTCGGGCCTGACAGTCACATCAATCTTAGCAAAACTGTCTGAGTTGACCAAGTAGTACTTGCAAGACAGTTTGGCTGAGATCTAACTGTGGTATCAACGCCCTTGTTGCATTCCTGTTATATTGCACATCTGTGATCTTTGCTTTGATACGTTTAACTGGTTTTATTATTACACAGAAATCTGAATTGGTCTATTAGGTAAAACTTCTTGCTGCCCTGATACCATGTTTCTGGCTACTAACAAGCAGATAGCAGTAAGTGTAGCAACAAAAAGCTGTTTTTATTCTGATTCTTGAGGGCAGCTTGTGACATTTGAAGATCACTATAATTAAATTTCTCACAAAAGAGAAACAAATTAATATACATTTTTATTCATATATGTTTCACATTTGGTTACACATATGTGTCTCTGTCTAAGCTTAGAGAAAGTGCAAAGTCTTATGGCATCCCAGCAAGAAAGCATTTTAGCATCTGTGGCTGCAATGGTGCCAGTCAAATAACCTACAAAATGTACAAATATCATGCTGGGAAAGGCTCTGGGATGTAACCACTACCAGTGGTCTGGATTTGCCTGCTCTACCACACTTGTGTGAAGCTGCTGCTTTTGCCTGGTTGTAACCAGTGGGGACCTCTGAGCAGGTGCTTGTTCTCTGTAAGTAGCTGACTTAATGAGCAGTGATAGATTCACTTAGAGAGCTTGTAGGAGGTAGAAATGTTATGTCTTATGGAGTCCATAGTCTTAACAAATCTCCCAGGTTACAAAACACCAAAAAGCAGAGTGTTTGTCTTCTTCTTTGTCTCAGGGAAACAGCAAATAGAAGCAGGCTGACAAATGGAAGAATAAATAAAATCATCCTATGCTTTCTCTCTTTCAGCTGGGTGGTTGCTGCTAGTTGTCTTTGCAGTGTGCTGGGTAGAGAGGGCTATTCCCACATGTGATACCTGATTTTTGCGTGACTGACAAGGGGATCAGCCAAGGCAGAGCACAGGGGAAGACTCACTCTTTGACATTGTTTCCTTGGTTTCCAAGCTTGGCCAAGTGGACAATAGTTTGAATTATGTGTACTTACTACATATTCTATGCTCAAAATCTTTTCTTTCTTGAAACTAGAGCTGCACAACCATAATATTGCTATAAACACTGGGTCTTTCACCCAGGGCCAGTAGGTGTAGGTCACTGCCATGGGCTACTCTTGTCAGGTGTGGGCACCAACTGGTGCGTCCTCCCACCGTGCTGCAAGTGTGGCGCGCTGGGATACAACAGTGTCACTGTTAATAGCATTGACTTGCAGGGGACGTGACTTCCAGCAATAAAAGAGTGTTTGGAAACTGGCTAATAATGATCTTCTATGATGTCTGCTAGGAAGAGTTGTAGAAATGCAAAGATCCCCTAATTTTGAAGTTAACACCACTTCAAAATCACTGTTTCTTGCATAAACAATGAAGACCATCTTTTGGTGACTAGGATGTCAGGAAGCACAAGAATAGAGAAGAGAAAAATATAATCTTTGTCAAGAGAAGCATAAAGTATTGTGGAGAGGTCTAGGAGACCAAGGGGTTTTTTTTAGCTAATGTTAATGTGGCAGTTAAATTAGGAGCCTAGGTAGTTGCTAGGGACACTGGGCTTCATTTCCCTTCTCTGATTCACATTCCAGCACTGGAAAATGTGTTCTGAGTTTTACAGCAGCTGAATGTCAGAAGTCATTATTGAATTGAATAACAATTTACATGTATTCAGAAAGTATTGAAATGGGCTACTGACTACTCAAACCCACCTGTTAGTAACCTGATTTTAGGAAGGCAGTTTTAGAAATGTTGCTTTGAAAGTCTCTTTGCATCAAGTTGCCCATTTGCAAAATTGGGATAATGTTGCATTAGAAAAATATTATGGAGATTATTCAACTAATATTAAAGGAGTTTAAGAGAAATGGTAGGCTAAAAAGCATTAAAGAAAAGCATAAAAGCATAAAGAAACAGCTGATAATCTAGTTACCCAATAATTTAAAGATTTCTTCTAAACAAAATTGTATTCTTGACTACGAATATTTTGCAAGGAGTATGTAATTGTCTTAATAAAACACAGAAATTTTTTCACATTTCACGTTGTGTAATGCTCAAGTTATTTTATTGCAGAGGAGCATGTTGTTATTTATTGGGTGAAGAACAAATAATGTAGGCAGTTCTGGCCCAGTGATTTTGGTACTTGCCAATTCAAATCTCAAGACAAATAATGTCAGTGTCAGTTATCCAGTATGTATTCTGACCCTACAGTTTGTAAATAGAAGAGAAAATGAACAGGAAAAAAAAAAAACAAACCCCAAAACCAAACCCAATGATACAAAACATAATATTTGCTGACTGCAGAGTGAGAGTGAAAGATGACAAAAAATTAATTATTGTATTGTCCCTGGAGCCCTTCGCTGGGGCACCGGGTAGAAGGTCTGCACAATTTCCAGGTGCTACTCAGCCATGTGCCAGCATTGCTTTGACAGCCCTCTGTCCTGCTGGGATGCTACTAGTCTTAGGGGACACTTCCTTATTCCTTTCCAACCTTAGCTGAAATTGGCAATCAGATGTTGAAATAAATAGATCCATCTCTATTATTTTTGCCAGGTGTAACTCTGGGGTTTTCCAGGACAGATGATAATCCATGAGCATGATTTAATCTAGGTAAACTGCTTTTGTTGTCTGTGGGGGGAGAATTGCATTAAAGAGGGACATTGGTACAGCACACAGTGGCCTTGTCTTTGTATTTTATTACAGCTCAGTATTTTGACACTTTTGGGTTTTAACTAAGCATTTATTTGGAAAAACACTTCTCTTGGGAGTTAAAGTCTTATTCTACTTCCCCTGACACTTCACAGTATAAGAATGACGATGGCAGGCACAGGACGTTAGTTTGGATGTTAGTGTTTGGCTCCTGAGGCATACCTGCACGCATGAGCTGAACTTCACAGAAAGAAAAGGGAACAAAGCACTGGCCTCATGCTCCCTCAGGGAGGACTCCAGCTGTGAGGCTATCACAGAAAAAGAAATGTTACCCCCCCACACCTCCTCCAGATAACCTTTCAAAAGTAATAACTGGAACAGCAATCAATGATACATCAAATTTAACTCTACGTTTTCTTACTGGATTGAGTTCCCAAAAAGGATTTTGGTAATGGTATGTCTTGCTTCTGGATTCTGCTTAGGTACTGGGATTTGGGATGCTTTGTCTAGTTAAGACAGAGACTGTTTTGATGCATCCACACAATGTAATTTTAGGACATAGCTCTAAAAAGCAACAAGGCACTGATGGATGCTTGTTACTATCAGAAGAAAGCAGTATTTTGCAAAATAACAGACTTGTATTGGGATGTCTAAATTCCACCCAGCTCCCACTTCAAGTGATTCCTTATCTGAATGAGTAACAGGAAATCTTCCAGCTATTTCATCTAACTGCAGCACCCCGAAGAAGCTTATAGTGTCTTTTTATATCTTTCTGGGTCCTGCATCAATGCAAGTGATGTAGCTTCTCAAACACAGCTACACACTACTGACTGTCTTCCACTATGTTTCTACAGCAACCCAGGGCAGAGCTATCGCTGTAAGAAAAAAGGCTGTAAAGCATCATCCTCACAATGATTCTGATGATTGTCTTGACTCACAAGGGCAATCCTTATTGCAGGCATTTCACAGCTCTCTTGGAGAGTGCAACACAGTCTTTATATTTGCCATGCCTTGTCTTCAGGTTCTCTGGCATGATGGGCATTGTCTGATGCCCTAGATAAAAATATCATTTTTTTACCTTTTTGACCTTTTAATGGTTTTCATTAGGAAGTAAACGAAAATAATTGTTTTTTGTGCTGTAAGTAAGATTGAAGAAGAAGCTGAAAATAAGACTTAAGAGCAGAAATAATGTTAGGAAAATTTCATTTGAGAAAAAAAAATGCATTTCTTGGACCATATCTATCTACTTCTCAGAAAGCAAGATGAGCTATAGTGAGCTAGAATTATCTTTCCTTTTTTTTAATGGAAGCGGTACTGGTAGACTAAAATCTTTCAAATTTTTCTCTCTGTGGGATTGTATGTGTGCTTAGAAACTTATAATTTTACTACATTTAGAATTTAGTAATCAGATATTTAGTAATCAGAGACCTCATCACTCTCTACAACTGCTTGAAAGGGCACTGTAGAGATATTGGTGCTGGTCTCTTCTCACGGGCAATGAGCGACAGGACAAGAGGGAATGGCTGCAAGGTGCAGCAGGGTAGGGTTAGGCTAGACATTAGGAAAAAATTTTTCACAGAGAGAGTGGTCAGTCATTGGAATCAGCTGCCCAGGGAGGTGGTGGAGTCACCATCCCTGACTGTGTTTAAGAGTAGACTAGATGTGGTGTTGAGGGATCTGGTGTAGGGGAGAACTTGTAGAGTAGGGCTGATGGTAGGACTTGATGATCCCAAGAGTCTCTTCCAACCTAAATGATTCTATGATTCTATGATTCTATATTGACAGATACAACAATTTGCAAACAAGTGAAAGTAAAACTGTAACATTTGGCTCGGTTAAAGAGAATGTGAAGATATTTGTATATATATATGCATACATATATATATATATACACATGCATAATTAGTCACAGTAACAAAACAGCTACAAAGGCCTACAAAACATATTGTGACATTTAGAAAATAAAGAAATTAAACATTTTTAAAAAGCAAAAGAAAAAGTAAGCCTAGCTGTGAACAGCGCAACCTTCTACATTTTTACTAAATCCATTATCATAATAAACCTCTGATAGGCAGCTGAATGGGGTATTATAGAATGAGCAATAAAGCTTTGGAATCCATACTTGTTCCTCAAGGGTGTTTATCTATCTGTTAAACTAGTTGGGGCATTTTTCTTCTCTTAGCTGTTCACATAATTGGGAGCTGTATTTGAATAGTGTCAGAGAAAGAGCTCTGACTGTCCAGAAATCATCTACTTGGTTCCTGGAAGTTACTGGAAGTTCCTGAAAGAACAGTAGAACAAGATTTTATCTGCAGGGGACTAGGCTGAAAATATGAGGTTTTGACTTCATAAGTCTGAGAAAGCTTCCACTGTTTTCTCAGAAATTAGCAAAAAATCCATTTTACCCCAGTCACTGCTGAAACATGTTCCCCTGGCTCATATAGGCCATGGAAAACCATGAAGAAATCCCACTCAACCCAGCTTGCTTCATCACTCTAGGAATAAACTATTTCTGTGACAAGGTCTAAGAAGAAATTCAGACAGCTTCAGGAGTTTAAATTAATCTAAGCACAAAAAAGGTGTAATGAGACTTCAAAGGGGCTGACCTCAGCAAATATAAATAATATGCATGCAAAAGTTCAAGGGACTTTTGCCTGCACAGAAGTCCAACAGAGACTGAAGAAAATTATCAACACAGTCTGAAAGGTTTATGAATTTCAGAACATAAAATGGTTTTGCAGCAGCATGTCCAGGATCCAATGAATCAAGACTAAACAAAGTAACGGTTATAGGATGGACAGACTCATAAAAGATCAATGAAGTCAGAATATATCTCATCTATCTTTGTTGGATTGCCAGGAGGCAACCTTCCCAGTCAGGACAGGATCAGAGTGAGACAAGATGCTCCTGTGGCATTAACTCCTCTTTTAGCCAAAAATGTAACATTTCTTCTCTGGTTCCAAGCCAATTCTTCCTCTTATACTGTATACATATACTTGTGCTGTTGTGGGACATGCAGAATGCGTTTTCTGGTCTGGGTTTTCTGAGTAGCACGGTGTAACACTGACTAACTCTATTGTGAAAGGACAAGATCAGACTTTTGTCTTTTCATGGTTCTTGGCGTTGTTCTTGTCATTTTTCTACCGTGCTTTGGTCAACAAAATGGTGTGCAGGAGAGCAGTATGCTTCCTTATTCTTCCCAAATACTCTCAATGTACCAACATCAGTACACTAGTTTGTTAATCAATGATATTTTATGTCAGCCATTTCCATTTATTCAGATTTGAAAAAAAATATTGGTAAGTGAAAACTGTTAATGTGTGCAATTTCTAACCTTCACATGTAATGATTGATAAAGGAAATTGATAAAAATCAGCCTGAAATGGTTTGGATATCCAAAATCATTACATTATCATGAGATTATGTACAGTCTGAACACCAATCATAGAATCATAGGATGGTCCAGGCCAGAAGGGACCTCTAGGGTCATCTAGTCCCACCTCCCTAGTCATCAGGGACATCCCAACTAGACCAGGTTGCCCAGGGCCTCATCGAGCCTCACCTTGAATATCTCCAGGGAAGGGGTTTCAACCACCTCTCTGGGCAACCTGTTCTAGTGGTCCGCCACCCTCATAGTAAAGAACCTATTCCTAATATCCAAGCTAAATCAGTTCTTCTACAGCTTAAAGCCATTGCCCCCTCATCCTGTCATTGCAGGCTCTAGTAATCAGACTCTCCCCAGCCTTCCTGTAGGCCCCCTTCAGGTATTGGAAGGGCTGCTAATAGGTCTCCCCAGAGCCTCCTCTTTTCCAGGCTGAACAACCCCAGCTCCCTCAGCCTGTCCTTGTAGGAAAGGTGCTCCAACCCCCTGATCATTTTTATGCCCCTCCTCTGGACCCACTCCATCAGGTCCATGTCCTTCTTATCTTGAGGGCTCCAGACCTGCACACCGTCCTCCAGGTGAGGTCTCACCAGAGCAGAGTAAAATGGACCAGTGTTTTAAAGTGAAGAAGTCAGATGACTTTTTGTTGTGCAGTCCAATTGACTTTCCAGAGAACAACTTTCTCCAGCACTATTTTTTACCTATATGCTATACGAAATCAGTGTGGGCTTCAGTAAATAACTCTTCATTTCAATTATCTTAAAGAAGTTGCTGGAACTCAGTGGAAGGTCTCAGAGAGTGCTTGGCAGCGCTTGCATGGAAAACCTGTGGCGCAGCAACAAGTGTGATCAGCAATATTAAGACTAAAAAAGCTTTCCTGCCAGAGAGCCATTGCCAGTCTGTTTTCAAAGGAAAATTAATTGTTGTCAAATGCAGCAAAAATATTATATGAACCATTTTGGGTTAAATCACCAATAAAGAAATGGTAACAATTTAGAGGGACTTTTTTCCTGGCTTCAGCGTATCAAAATTTTAGATTTAATATGGACTCATTCATCTGCTGGAAAAATATGTGATTACGTAAAAACCTGTAGATCTCATTCCTTTAGTTATGTTTGTTGAGGCAACACTTACTGTGCACATTTACTGTGCGAGCAGGACATGCAACTGAAGAACCCAGTGTGGTTCTCTGTAGCTACACAGAACTCTGCCAATGATCTGTGTCTTACCTCAACACTTGCACCTTTGCCTGCAGTTTTACCGTTCTTATTGGTTCCTGTCTACGTATTTTCTCACTGCTTCCTCAGAAATATAGTGGGTTTTGCAGATGTTTGAGTGGAGTTTGAGCAGCTGAGCCAGGCCAGATCTTGGCTGTGGATCAAAGAGAGCTGAATGTGAGGGAGGAAGGTTAAAAGTCTGGCAGGCGGCGAGAGGCAGTGCATTCCCGTCGCTTAGTGCATGTAATTTTATCACCTTCTACCTCCCAATAAAATGTAAGTCCTTGTTCAATTAACGTTATTCCCTTGGTATATTCTGAAATAGCAGGCTACCTGGCATATATGGGATAATACATAGCCAGCAAGGATTTTTTTTCAGATCATCACCTATTAGAACTATAACTTTGTAAGAATATACAGAATATTATGTCACAACTGACACGCAGATGAAAATTGCTTCTAGTTATTGCCCATGTAACTGCAGTGACTTGTGTGTTACATGTGTTCAACAATACTGTGTGACAATATCTAGTAGAATATGATGGATTATTCACGTGGCTCTTCATACAGATCAGTCCAGCCATCATTTTCAATATATGTATAACATATAACAGAGACATACAAGTAGACAGGCATAGAAACTTCTACAGCTATCAGGTGATGGTGGCCCATGCATCCCAGACAATACCCATCATATAAAATATTGCCTGAAACTTTGTCTCTCTAAAGGAAAAAAAAAAGAATGAGAAAAGAAAAATAAAAATTAGAAAGACTCAAAAGAGGGAAGAGGCAGAGGAAATTGCAGTGTACCTCAGGACAAGTTTCTCCTTGACCTATGGAAAAGCATAACTTTTAGCTGATGGAAGCATGTGGGGGAAGGAATAGAGAAAGGGGAAGAACTGGAGCCAGAGAGAGCCCGTGTACACAAATATGGAAGAAATCATAGGTAGAAAAAAGGTTTGCAAGAAGGCTTTGGTACAGACAGCAAGCCTGGCCGCTGGCCTAAGTACAACATGCAGTCCTGCAGGGTCCTTCTGCTTGAAGCTGTCCAGTGCCACTACCCCTTGTCCTTATTACCCCTTATTCCTTACATGCTCCTGGGCTGTAATCTAACTATTCACTGGTTGCTCATTTCAGATTCTCCAAAAGAGAGATTCTCCAGCACTTCTTACAGCGTAGGCTTCAACAGTAGAGCTGTCATGGAATAAGTCAGGAGGCAAGACGTGCCTTCCAATTAAATAAATGCTAAGAAATGCTAAGCTGATTTATGGATATTAAGAAACCTTGCCCCAAAACACTATGGCCCCTCAGAGACTTCAACTGTACCTGGTTGTTTAAAAATATTAAACAAAGGGCACTGGCTTTGTTTTTGTGTGGGTTTTGTGGGTTGTTTTTTTTTGTTGTTGGTGGTGGTTTTTCTTTTTAAATTATGTGAATGTTTTCAAGGTTCTTCTGCTAAAGATCAGTTTTATTCTAGAGACTGATAAGATGTCTGTTCTCCTCTCCGCCTGTGAGAATTGGATGTGACAAGCAGGAATAAACCCTCTCCAAAAAGAACCCCCAAAAATGCAAATGCATTTCTTTCTTTCTTTCTTTCTTTCT
>VZTM01036182.1:0-11108 GCA_013400555.1 Jacana jacana
ATAGACAGGGTCTTCCTCAGACATTAACCATTGAAGAAAGAGAGATTGACCCTTTGATCCCTCGGTCTTTATACTGAGCATGATGCAGATGGGATGGAATACTCTGTTGGTCAGTTTTGGGTCACCTGTCCTGTCCTTTCCTACCTGCAGAAGTGACCCCTCTACATTTTTCTGCTTCCAACCTTCCAACGGGGCAAATAATAAAATTACCTGACCTTGGTTGTTCCAGCAATAAGTATAAGCAAGGGCCTCTCTGTACCATTCCTTGGTATAATCAAATCTTATCATTGTGAGAATGAAAGGTTTCTGAACAATGTGCTGTTGATTTAAGAGTTCAGTTACTTAGAAAAGGCCCAGCTAAGAAAGTAAAATTACAAACCAGAAAATTGGTTTGTTTTACCTCAAACTAGGATAGCATCCTTGGTGGCAGAGGATAAATTCAAGGAATACTTAAGCAAACTGGTAGCCTCTCTCAAATTTTTTGTCTTGTAGACAGTGGTGTTTTGCAAAGCTTAAGTCTTCTCCTGGTTATGTGTGTGCCATGCCAAGAAGTGAGTTTTCCCTTCAGGCTGGCCCCCTACAATAGCCTGGTGCTGGTAGAGAACCCACATAACTTTGATTTTGAGCAACATTGAAATAATGGGGGAAATAACCTTTGCAGCCCTCAGTGCCCAGAGCCTGGGGAAGGCTGCTGAGTTTCTTGGATAAAAGATTAAAAGAGTCGATGACACCCAGCAGGGCAGCCCACCAGCACCCTACAAGTGACCACTGGAGTGAGTTGTCAAGGACAGAAAGACAAGGCACGTCCTCCTCAGGCAGGGAAGCCCTTGGGTGACCAGCCCAATATGGCAGGGTTGGGAGCAGGTGGGCCCCTTCCTCTCAATGCAGCTGTGGGCAACCACCCATGTGTCCCAGGCCATCACTTGCCTGCACTGCACCCATCCGGCACCTGGGCTGAGGCTTCTGCAGGCACTGACTCATTCCTGCCCCAGAAATCATGGGGTCTCTCAATCCCAGCACTCAGAAGAAGACTCTGTGAGGGACAGCATAAGCCAGGAAATGAGAAGGTGGCATCAGGGAAAACAACCACCCAGCCCATGTCATTAGCAGGGATGTTTTCTGTTCCTCATGAGCAGTTTAGAGAATTGCCACTTCCGTAGAAGCCACGTCTGGGCCTGGGGCAGGTCAGGGCCACCATAAAAGCCAGCCGAGCTCCTTGCTCTCTCATTCATCCACTTCTCTTTCCTCCTTCTCCTTGGGAACCAGGTGAGTCTGAAGTCCTTTTCTTTTCCTGTTCATCCAGCTGTACACTGATCCACCCAATGCTTGTTCTTGCTGCAGCTTGAGAGGGGGAAAAAGTGGTGTAAGTCTGACTCAGAGAGTGTCTGGGACTTGTCTGAGAAAGCTCTTCTTTGAAGAGATAGGTAGCAACCTTGTCAGGCTGCCAAAGCTTTGAATTAAATTGTTTGCATTGCATGGGGCCAAAAATTTCCTTCTGCCTCACTGCATGCTTTCTACCTCCTGGCTCTGCTGCTGCTTTAGATATAACAATTGCAGGGTGACACACTTGTGGCAAACTGATCCTTGCATATACCTCTAATTCCTCCCTGCTGCTCTCCCAGGTGCTCCACTCTCAAGACATGTCCTGCTATGACCAGTGCCAGCCCTGCTGCCAGCCCTGTGGCCCGACCCCACTGGCCAACAGCTGCAACGAGCCCTGTGTCAGGCAGTGCCAGAACTCCACCGTTGTCATTGAGCCTCCTGCTGTGGTGGTGACCCTGCCCGGCCCCATCCTCAGCTCCTTCCCTCAGAACACCCTGGTGGGCTCCTCCACCTCTGCTGCTGTTGGCAGCATCCTCAGCTGTGATGGAGTGCCCATCAACTCTGGGTGCTGTGACCTCTCTGGCATTTCCAGCCGCTACTATGGCAGAAGGTCCATTGTCTGAGAAAGATGCTGGGAAATTCCCAGGGAAACACCTCAAGGAACTCAGAACATGGTGCTGGNAGAAAGTAAAATTACAAACCAGAAAATTGGTTTGTTTTACCTCAAACTAGGATAGCATCCTTGGTGGCAGAGGATAAATTCAAGGAATACTTAAGCAAACTGGTAGCCTCTCTCAAATTTTTTGTCTTGTAGACAGTGGTGTTTTGCAAAGCTTAAGTCTTCTCCTGGTTATGTGTGTGCCATGCCAAGAAGTGAGTTTTCCCTTCAGGCTGGCCCCCTACAATAGCCTGGTGCTGGTAGAGAACCCACATAACTTTGATTTTGAGCAACATTGAAATAATGGGGGAAATAACCTTTGCAGCCCTCAGTGCCCAGAGCCTGGGGAAGGCTGCTGAGTTTCTTGGATAAAAGATTAAAAGAGTCGATGACACCCAGCAGGGCAGCCCACCAGCACCCTACAAGTGACCACTGGAGTGAGTTGTCAAGGACAGAAAGACAAGGCACGTCCTCCTCAGGCAGGGAAGCCCTTGGGTGACCAGCCCAATATGGCAGGGTTGGGAGCAGGTGGGCCCCTTCCTCTCAATGCAGCTGTGGGCAACCACCCATGTGTCCCAGGCCATCACTTGCCTGCACTGCACCCATCCGGCACCTGGGCTGAGGCTTCTGCAGGCACTGACTCATTCCTGCCCCAGAAATCATGGGGTCTCTCAATCCCAGCACTCAGAAGAAGACTCTGTGAGGGACAGCATAAGCCAGGAAATGAGAAGGTGGCATCAGGGAAAACAACCACCCAGCCCATGTCATTAGCAGGGATGTTTTCTGTTCCTCATGAGCAGTTTAGAGAATTGCCACTTCCGTAGAAGCCACGTCTGGGCCTGGGGCAGGTCAGGGCCACCATAAAAGCCAGCCGAGCTCCTTGCTCTCTCATTCATCCACTTCTCTTTCCTCCTTCTCCTTGGGAACCAGGTGAGTCTGAAGTCCTTTTCTTTTCCTGTTCATCCAGCTGTACACTGATCCACCCAATGCTTGTTCTTGCTGCAGCTTGAGAGGGGGAAAAAGTGGTGTAAGTCTGACTCAGAGAGTGTCTGGGACTTGTCTGAGAAAGCTCTTCTTTGAAGAGATAGGTAGCAACCTTGTCAGGCTGCCAAAGCTTTGAATTAAATTGTTTGCATTGCATGGGGCCAAAAATTTCCTTCTGCCTCACTGCATGCTTTCTACCTCCTGGCTCTGCTGCTGCTTTAGATATAACAATTGCAGGGTGACACACTTGTGGCAAACTGATCCTTGCATATACCTCTAATTCCTCCCTGCTGCTCTCCCAGGTGCTCCACTCTCAAGACATGTCCTGCTATGACCAGTGCCAGCCCTGCTGCCAGCCCTGTGGCCCGACCCCACTGGCTAACAGCTGCAACGAGCCCTGTGTCAGGCAGTGCCAGAACTCCACCGTTGTCATTGAGCCTCCTGCTGTGGTGGTGACCCTGCCCGGCCCCATCCTCAGCTCCTTCCCTCAGAACACCGTGGTGGGCTCCTCCACCTCTGCTGCTGTTGGCAGCATCCTCAGCTGTGACGGAGTCCCCATCAACTCTGGGTGCTGTGACCTCTCCTGCATTACCAGCCGCTACTGTGGTAACAGATGCCAGCCCTGCTAAATCCACTGCTGACAGCCTGAAAAAGGGCCACTCAGAACCCAGAAGCTGATGTTGGATTATGGACAGAACTCCTGGCCATTTATTTCAGAGACACTGAGCATCCAGTGCTGCCTCTCCAAAAGAGGGCACCTCAGAACCTGTGAAATCATTGCCAAAATCTAACTTTCCTGCCTTATTCTCTCTCCCTTATTTCTTGTCTTCTGTTGTTCTGTGCTTTAAGAACCCCAGAGCCAACCTTAGGATCTGCTGAACCCTCTCCTGTGGGATAGGTAGATCTCCACATTAGGCAATGGGCACGGCAACTTCTGGTGATATTACCTGCACTGGCATCCTCTAAAAAGTGAACCCATACCCCTCTTCAGAGTTATTAAAGTTTTCTGCATCCTGACCTCTGCCTCCACATGATTCTTTTCTTGGGGACATCTGGGGGAGATCCTCTTGTATGGCCAAGGAAGAAAGACATTGCCTTGCATGGCTGGGTATAAGTTAGGGGCACAAGCAGAAGAGGAAGGGGAGGGTGGGACACAGGGCAATGGGTCTCTTTTTGAGCTGTGAATAATATTATTCAGCTCCTCCACAGCCTGCGGGTATCAGGCCCTGTATTCCAGCATCTCTGCTCAAATACGATCCCCTGGTCTCAGTCCATGTCCTGCAGCAGGGAGGTTGAACTCTGCTTTCCCTTAGAGAGGAGCCTGGTGCTGCTGGGTGCTCTGAGGGGTCAGCAGCTCACAATCTTGTGCAGAGGGGAAATCCTCCTGCTCTGGATAGCCTGAGCAAAGAAAGTCAGTCAGAAGATGGCTTCAAAGGATGCAGGAGTGCCAATGGTGTGAAAAAAAGCTTTCCAAACAGCCCCTGACCTTTTCTTCCTCATCCTCCCATTTCTCCCCTAAATGAAGGAGCTTGGCCTGCACCCAAGGCTAAGGGCAGTAATGGCAGGTCACCTCTTTACCCTCTGCCCCACAATAGTTCCTGCAGATCCCTGAGTATAAAGGTGAAGCAGCGCTGCCAGGGGACACCTGAGGGCTCCTTCCCCCACCCTCAGCCTTGCACAGACACATCCCCTCCCTCCCCTGGGTTCTTGCACAGCCAAGGAAGCTCCCTGCACAGGGGTGTCTTGCACAGCACAGAGGTACAAGGCACTGTCAGAGAGCTCGACTTCCTCCAGCTGCAGGAGGCTGTATTTCCCCGTGGTGTTCAGCTTGGTGGTGAAATGGCCACTGTGCTTGTGGTCAGCTCTATTGTGAAAGGGGACGATCCGTGGAGCTTGTCCTTTTCTCTGTTTGTACTAGAGCAAGGCATCAAAGCTGGAGGTTTTGTAAGTACAGGTTATATGGAAGGTGTCTTTCTGTTTCATCGTGACTTGTCCTTGCTGGCCCTGTCCCATGGTATCTGGAAGGAATCAAGGGTCCGTGACTTTCCAGGGAAATTCTCCAAGATGCAAACCAAGAGTGGACGCAAAAGTCAGAGGAGAAGACTCCCTGTGCCTTCCTCTGCAGCAAGAGCCCCTTGGATGGGAACAGGAAGGTGGTGAGTATCTTCAGGCAGGAGGCCTGAGACCTCAGCTCAATGTGGATCCCACAAGCACAATAATGCCAGTTACCTCCCACAGGGATACCACCAGAAGAGAGCTGTGCTTTCACTCAGGTCTTTGGTCACCACTCTCCTGCTGCCTGGAATCCCTCAGGAACAGCCTGTAGTGCCTGGCCCTCCTCTGAATGCCCCTGGACATGTCCAGCTAGATGAGAGATTAAGGGAAATCCAGTGAGATGTTTCATCCTGCTCCCCCTTCCCTGACCTCTCAGGAGGCTCCGATGTCAAGGAAGGGAAGGAAAGGCATTATAGACTTGCAGGAGAAATGGATAATCCAGGCAAGCTGCATGACACCTGACAGCCAGGAGAGAGACTGGGACACCCTAAGAGTGTGAGTGGGATGAGAAAGCTCTCATGTCCCTGCGTCAACTTGCAAAACCCCTGTGCGTCAGAAAATATGTACTGTCAAGATGAAAAGAGCTTCTTCAATGCCACGTCTGTGAAACACTGGGCCCACACAGATCAGAAGAAAGAGATGGAGGGCTGGCAAGTCAAGTCTCCAAAATCTCCAAGGCCAGAGCCTGCAAAATATCTCTGGAAGATGCATTCCAGTACTTGAGAATTTTCAGGGTCAAAATAAAAAGAGTTTCTTATATCTAAAGAGAATTCCCCAGATTCCAAATTGTGTGTGTTGCCTCTTGTCTTACCACTGTGCACCTTTGAGAAGACCCTGTCTCCATCTTTCCCACATCCTCATAGCACATAGAAACCTGGAAGGACTCCCTTGAGCCTTCTTTTCCTAAAGTTCTCAGTCATGTCCTCAAGCCTCCTGAGTCCCTTGGATGCTTCTACTGGACTTGCTCCCACATGTTAATACCTTTCCTACACACCGAGGAGCCCCAAAGTGAACACAGGACCCCAGGCATCGTCTCATGTGTGCCAAACAGAGAAGGATCACCTTCCTGGGTCTGCAGGCCACACCTTTGCTAAGACTTCTCAAAGTGCAGTGGGTCTTCTTTGCCACAAGGGCACACTCACCTTCAGCCTTTGGCCACCAGGCATCCCCTGACTTCCCAGCTGTCTGACCCATAACCTCTGTCTTACAGCACAGTCAAAGTTACATCAAGAAGCTGAAAGGTGTCTGTCCTCAGAAGACGTGGTTGCTCTTGACTCAGGCCTTTGGAGAAAAATCCTGATTTGTTGTGTCCTACCTGGATGCTTGCTTATGGTGGGAACTGCAGAACAAATTCCTTCTGCATGTGATCTGTAAGGCCAGAAAGTTATTTTAATTTTACCTGACTCCAAATTCACCTGTCTGTTACTTCATCAGCTTTCTCACTGGCCTCATTCTCCATCTCGCTTTCTATAAGCTACTAAAGGCTGATCCATGTATCTGAATAGGCCGATATTGCAGGCTTAAGGTTCAGACAATTCCTAGATGCAGGGCAAGAAAGGAATTTTCCCTCCTTCAGCAAGTTTGGCCAGCAAATAAATCACAAGAATAATTGTGTCTCCTGTCAAGAGCTGTTCTCCCCAACAGTGACCATTGGTGGATGCCAAGGAAAGCATGGGAGCAGGGCAAGCAGGAAGGATACTTCTGCCAAGTATCCACTCCTGTGTCCCAAGTCCCTGGGCCTGGACATGGCTGAAAAAGGCATGCCTATATGTGTCCTGACAGCTTTTCTCACTGGCACACAGGTTGTGGAGGCACAGAATGTGGCATAGATGACCTTTCCCTCTGCCTTACAGGCAGATTCCATCCATCCCTACAGATGTCCACATGGACAACCCCAGCCTGGACTCCAGGACACGATCACTGAGGCATACATGCCGTCTGGACAGTTGGAAAAGCATCCAAATAATACCTGGACAAAGGATGCTTTACCAGTTCAAGAGAGGGGCATCTGCAATTGCAGACAACAGTTTTTTCTCTGCTTCTGAAGCGCAAGAACATTGACTTGGGACAGCTGAATAAGCTTCTTGAGCCAGACAAGCCTCCCTGGGGACCAGATGGGCAGAGGACTCTCCTCTCAGGGCCCTAAATGTGTCTTTGCAAAGCAGTTCAAAGCTTTCATTCTGCCTTCAGGACTTCACCTGCACACCAAAAGGCTCTGTATTTGGTGTGGAGGTAAATCCTCTACAATAGCCTCATGATCTGGGATCTATGGGGAAAGCCTTCAGCCAGCTCTACATCATTTTCTCATGTCTGTCTTAAGCTCAAACTCCTGACATTGTGGGAAAGCCTCCTGAGCACCAGGAAAGGTCCCCATGGGGAAAATGATAGAGGAGCTTGGGAGAAACCCAGTGTTGATTCCAGTGTTGACGCTGGTGCCTAGCCTTTGCCTATGTTGATGCCAGTGCTAGTGACAGGTACTGGGGGGAGGATCCTGGGGTGCCTGGTTGGTAGGGTGAGGTACTTCCAACAGGCAGACCGGCAGCACCACCTGGTGGGCCTGGGCAGTGCTTTGAGAGAATCACATAATCACAGAACTGTCATCAAAAAATGGTTTGATTTGGAAGGGATCTTGAAAGATCATCCAGTCTAGTGACATCTGTCACTAGAGCAGATCACTCAAAGCACTATCCAACCTGATCTTGAGCAATACTGATAATAGGGTATCCAAAACTTTTTTGGACAACTCCTTCCAGTGTCTCACCACCCTAAATGAAAAGCTTTTCTTACCTATATACCATGTAAATCTACCCTCTTTCAGTTTAAAACTATTACCCCTTGTCGTATCACTACAGTCCTTGGTAAAATGTTGCTGTTGGTGCTTGTTTTAAGCCACTTCTAAGTAATATTTCTTTGTCTTTTGAAGAGAGGATTTTCATCTTGGGGCAGCTTCATCAAGCCAGCTTCCTCTCTTATGTGCCAGGCCCACAGCATTTGTAGCTGCAGGCCATGGGGCTCACCCCACCAACACAACCTGTTGCTGCCAGTTTAGTGTGCTAGGGCAGCACCTCTCCCTGCACTCAAGCTGGAACTGGTCCCAGATTTCCACAACTGCCCTACGGCGATCATCAGGGGTGGGCCAGAGCTTGCAAAACATTGGGATTATTTTGACTTGTAAAGTGGAGAACCCCTGGAGCTGCAGGAATAGGGATGGTCTATAGCTTTGATTTTTATCTCTTATACATGGCTTTTGCATGCAAATGGTCTCAATGTCTAAACAAGACCCTGTGGCTTGGACCCTAATATACCTCCTGTCTTCCATGAGAAGACAGTCAATTGAACTACTTCTGTCCAGCCCACAAAAGCCCTCTCCTGTCATGATATCCATCAGGGCTGGCTGATTTACCCTCTTAGCAGTGGATTTACAGGCTTGCCCTGAAGCTGCCAGGGCACAGAGGCAGAGAGTTGCTGGTAGAGTCCTTGTTCTCAGAGTGTGGGGTGTGCTTCCTACTCTGCCTTTGCCTTTGCCTCTGCCTCTGCCTCTGTCTATGCCTGAGGGTGTATTTGTGCCTCCGTGTTTGCATTTGTGCAGGCATTTGCAAATGCACATGTGAGAGTGAGTGTCTGCCGTGTGTGTGTGAACAAGGGCATTTCTCTGTGTGTCTGTGCACGTGTTTGTGTCCACACACAGTTTTGCAGGGGAGCAAGTGAGTGTGTGTGTGTTGCCAGTGTGTGTGCAGATGTCTGCAGATGTGCACATATGTCTATGTACTCAAGTATGCATATATATGTACATGCAAGTGTGAACGTACAAGTGCACAAGCATGTGTGAATGCTTACAGGATGACAAGGCTGAGGAGTGAAGTATGTGCAGGCACATGTTTTATGTAACTGGGTGTGCATACACGTGTTTTTTTCGTGTTTGCTCATGTGACCAAATGCTTGTATTTCTACAGGCACATGTATGTGCCTTTGTGTACATGCATGGTTCTGACTGCACAGACCCGTGTGTCCACAGGTCCAGACATGCATGTACACCATTTCAGTGTGTGGATATCAGCATGCACTCGTGTCCAAATTTCTCATATGTCTGTGTGTACATGGCTGTGCAATTCCTTCCATTTGCTTGTGATGTCAGATGGTGAGATCAAAATGCGAACAAGAGCTTAAATGTGGGGTGAAGCTGTGGTCTGACTCAGACGTCTCTTGAGGGCAAATTGTAGTGAATGTCCAGATTTGCCCTTCAGTGCTGCCCCATCCCTGCTAGGTGTTATCTGGGACACAACCCTCGTGCTTGCAGTCATGTTTGCTAAAAAGCAGGAATGCTGACAGTTGGGCATATGACCTACCCCCGTCCTTGGGCACAGAAGACAAGAGCAAAAAAATGGAGAGGTGAGAAAAGGCAAAATCCCCTCTGTTCATGGAAGAAGAGAAAGTGGAGGCCTTCCTGGAGAGTGCCCAGCAAGACTAAGTCTGTACAGCTACATCCCTAGTCAGGGACATCTGAACAGCCAAGGCATCTAGAGGTGACAGGCAAACCAATTGGAGAACTTGGGGACTGGATAGAGTGTCCACTGTCTTCCTGGAGATGGGAAAGAGAGGATGAGAGCCTCTTTCCAGGTGCCTCTCTGCAGCCCAAAAACCAATGGCCAAGCTGTTTGCAGAGGTGAAAGGGGTGTGGGGAGAATTGGAGTCATGGATATAAGGGAGCCAGAGAGGGAAGAGGTAAATCAGGGGACTTAGATCTCACCTGCAGGCAGGGAAGGAAATTCTGCTGTTGTAGCCATGTTTCCCACCAGCAGGCTCCAAATATGATGACTATGGACACAGAAAGCTTGTCTGGAAAAGGAGGAAGAAGATCATTGGCAAGAATAAGGAAGAAGTCACCCAGAGGACCAATTTCTAAGGCTCTCAAAACAGACAGTGTTTCTCTTTCACAGTGTCCTTCCTTTGGCCACCAGCAACCCCTGGGAAAAAGAAGGTCTTTTCCTGACCAAGACAGGTAACAGCAGCAGGTTCTGGTGTGTGTGACGCTTAAGCAGACATGCCTTTACGTCAGGGCCAGTTGCTGGCCACTCAGACTCGGATTTCATTGTGGGGCATAAAGGTCCTTGAGGCTGGAGACCAGAGGACTCATCAAATCTTTGGCTTTCCTGGGTGCAGCACCAGAGCACAGCAAAACCTTGGCCCCTTCAGTTCAATATCTGCTTGGTCCAAGGTCTCAGTCCTTTCTCATTTCAGCAGCACCTCAATAAGTTGCTGGCTGGGTGTAAGTTGATGTTATTATACAGTCTAAGATTCTTAAGGCCTGCTGAGGGACAGAAAGGGAAAAACCCCAAACTTGACTGATATCCCAAATTATCTCATCTGAAGGCTTAAGTAACAAAAGAATACTCTACATATTTGAGTTTTATTTTTCCTTGCAAAGGCTGCCTAAACATCCACACCTACTTAAAATTAAGCAAGAAGAGTATCTATGGGAAAGCATAATGGAAGAAATCAGCAAATCTGTGTACACTAATATAATGTGCAGAGGAAAAGACAAACGTAGCACTCAGGGGACTCATGGAGCAGCCAGCACTCCTGGGCAGCACTGCTTTCACATCTGCACTGCTCATCTCGCTGGCAACCAACATGACATATGCATGTGCTCACACATGCATTCACAGAGGTCCATGTGCACAAATGTCCACACTAAAAATGACACTTGCATTCACAGAAGCAATGGTGGGCTCAAGAGAGGAGAAACTGGAGATCACCCTGGCTGGGAAAGCTGGAGCACCTTGTGTTAGAATAAAGCCACAAACACATCCATAGTGTGTGCTGAGGACTCCTGGAGAATTTTCAGGCAGGGCAAGGAGGCCAGAGAGAGCAGTAGCCTTCTTCTGAGGGCAGCATTAGGAGGCAAAGATACAAATCCTAGCAGTGAGGGAGAGAGAGGCATGTAATGTCATCATGGATGAGAGCCTTGGGGCATAGGGCAAGCTTGCCTTCCATGTGGTGTGGAGCAAGGCTCCTTTCTCACCCATGCCTGTAATATAATTTTTTGCAGGTGTACCTCTACCTCAGAGACATGTCCTGCTACAACCAG
>VZTM01036183.1:1598-12113 GCA_013400555.1 Jacana jacana
GTAATTCTGAGTCTATTGTGTTGCTGACAAGCTGGGACCTGCTTATTCCAGTGCTCCACCCGTGGCAGGAGGCAAGCAAGCAGTGCAAACAGTGGTATCTCAATAGGCCTTTCACCTGCCCAGAGCAAACACAGATCTGGGAGACTATCTTGGCAGGTGATATGCAGCCAACGATGATGAATTTCTCTTCCATAGTTCAGATTTGGTGTAGATTAGTTTCTCTATACAGAAAATATCATGCTTTGTGCTCGGAAGCAGGTGTCAAGCTTCACACTGCCCTTGTTGCCTCACTCTTTTCTATGCCTGCTTTATTTTTAATTACGGTTTGGGGGGGTGAGAATTTGAGAAACAGCGTGGGTGCAAGTCTAGCAGACAACAGCATTTAGGTGCCCCTCAGATTGACTGTCTTTCATTCTGGAAACTGGTTTGTTAAGATTATAGACCAAGACTGTTCCACTATGCAATAGAAACCTTTTGCAAGGTTTTATTACTGATAAAAATAGGTGGGTTTCACCCCTTCCATTTCACTACTTAAAGATTTTTAGGAGAGGTGTTTTATGCTGGCTGCAGTTCTTAAACAATTTTTAACTTGCCAGTATTGCAGCTTATATAGTAAACCATTTGGGAGCCCTGCTAATGTCCCATCTTCAGTTGCTCATTCTTAAAGCTTACTCCCTGAAATCAATTCAGTCTGAACATATAGGTAAGCCACTGTCTGCTTTAGCTAAGGTGCTGCTGTGAGCCTTCCACCTCCTTTTCCTACACTTTCCAGTTGCTTAGCGTGGTGGTTTTGTTTCGGTTAAACCAGAATGTTGGTTGTACTCATTCTTCCTCAAGTCACTTTTACGCCTGGGAGATCTTTAGGTCTATTAGTTCTGGTGGTAGAGAAAAGCATGAGCAAATGAGGACTTTGTTCCTGGTTTGTCCAAGGAGACTGCTAGCTAACAGAGGTGCTCTTTTTTGCTTCAGAAAGAAGTCACGGCAGCTCCTTGTCTGCATAAAAAAGAGTTTGTGTATTGGATGTCTGCAGGGCTGCTGCTTCATCCTGGGTGTTCCTTTCCCCAAAACAATTCAGCAGCAGCCCAGATTCTTTCTTCTTTTTTGGGTGGCTAAAGGTAGCTACGACTCAACTGATTCTTATCTTGCAGACTTTTGAGATTTACTATTTGTTGCCACAAGTGGGATGAGAGTAGGCAGAATGTGAGGGAACAGATCTTACACAACCTGTGGTTGTTTGGACTCTGCCAGAGTCTTACTTGGCTTGCGTTCCTCCACTGCCCCCGTTTCTTCAGCAGGGTGGATGCTGAGATGAGGCATTAGCAAGGGAAGTGGGACAGCAGAGATTAAGTTACCTTTGTACAGAAGCCACACATCTGGGATGATTGAGATGTTCTAGAGTCTACGCTCTGCACAGGTGAGCAGTCTGTATGGGCTTTGCCAGTTAGATACTGTCTGAGAAGTCCAAGGTGCTTGCCTGGCAGACATGAAATCCCCAGAGACATATTTTCTTTGCAGAGACCCAGTTACTGAAGAGAGGTAGTGACAGGGAGCTTTCTTCCTGTTCACAAAGTGGCATGGTAGTCTGCTCTTTCCAAGAGTGAGAGAGGGCATAGAAGCTGCTGTGATGAGCAGTGGTTCAGTACTGATGAATGAATGCTGCTGGGCATTGAAACCAAAATGAGGGTCTGATTCCTTTACCTCCTGCCTGCCTTCTGATAAACACAGAAACTGCAGCTAGATTTCACAATTCTAGCCTTTGGTATCTGCCTTTTCATGTCATAATGTAAGCTGTTGTATGATAATTAGGCATCCAAAACAATGATTTTTATGCTCATTGTGCTGCGGACTTTATTTCATGGCTAAAAGTCTGTGCATGGAGGGGAAAAAAATTGCAGCCCTCTGCATACCAAATTGACATATCAGTTGGAGAAAGCTTTATAACATTTTTATAACATTACTTTATAACATCACAAATGGCCTTTGGCAAGAAACTTTTATAATTTGCAGAGGTATCACACTGGTCTGTGAGAATGAGATGGGGGTTCAGGACCTGTGTATGTGCTTACAGGATAGGCTTTGTTCTACCTCAAGCGAAGGCACAGATTTCTAGAGGTGTTCTACTTCTGTTGTACTCTGACAAATCTCCAGCGTGTTTGCTCTGCGCCTGTGCAATGACCTACTGTAAAGGATCTAGTAGTACAAATACTTCCATCTCTTTTTAATCTCTTTCTGTAATAAATAAAATTTTGCTGAAAGCATCCACAAAGATTTTTAATTTTCTGAGTGGGTGTCTCAATCCTATTACGTAGTATCGGTACCCATGACTTGCTCGGTCACTGAATGGAAAAAAAAGGCAGAAGAATTAACATTCCCTCTGAAACATAATCAGTTTTCTTGGAAGAGCTGCTTAAATAAATGAGAGATTGTGTCTTCCCCCCTCCTCCTCTCAACAAAGACTGAATTAATGGATGCTTTCATACCAGGCCTTAGGTATTCTGAATCTTAATTTAAGCTTGAATGAGGCTGGAATGTTGTTTTTTCTTGTGCGTGTGTGTGCAATTTGAAAAAAGGCATTTAGGCTACAACCTTGAGTGACACCTGTTTTGATTCCAGATTGTTCTCTTTTTTTCTGTTCTCGAACGACATGCATGACAGGAGGGGTTGCTTTATTTTTTTTTAATGCAATTTTGAAGAAAATTTGTTTTGGTGAATTTCTTGATGTACTTTAAGATGTTAAGGAGATGTTACCCTTAGAATAAAAGACCCTTACTCTTATTCCACATAAACATTAACAGTTTGATTTTTCTGAATACAGTAAATGTTGTCCTGAAAGCTGATAGAAAAAAAATTAAACTTTTTTTTTTTAATGCTGCTTTCATGAGTGAGATAAGAGCCAGAGAAACAATGACAGGGCTAGCACAGGTAAATATGTTTTTCTCCACAATAACCTGGAAAGGTATGAAATACTCTTCTGCCAGTAGAGGTGCTAAAATCCCAAATAACAGAAGTTAAAAGTTTCAGTGAAATAGTATTTTAAATATGTAGAAACTAGCCCCATGGCTTATAATAAAGCAGTAGTGCTTAAGGTGAAAGCTGAATCCACACTCCAGGATTATCTCAGGTGTATTATCAAGAAACGCTCCTCGTGTTGGAGGAAATATAAACTCAGTGCTATGAAATAACCTGAAATAAAACAGGATTCTACCAGTCATAGCTTGCTTGTAGCAGAGTGCAACACACAGGAGAAACTAATGTAGCAAGAATTACAAAGGTGAATTTCTCCATCTGAGTTTTGAGTGTTGAAACAGCAGAGCGATAACTGAGAATTTGCTTCTGTACTTGGAAGCAGACAGGCATGCACAGTGATCCAGAACAAAGAATTCTGGTGCTAGCAATACAGCTTTTTAGAAACTGCGCTCCCAGTGAAATTATTTGGACTTTGTGCAAGATTAATTGAAAGCAGCACAGACATCTGCCTGTGCTCTGCACTGTTTACATCTCAAAACTTCACAGCCAGCTGTTTAACAAATTGGAAAAATAAGGGACTGAAGCAATAGCAAAATCTGGGGCTTAAAATTGGAAGTCTGCCTCCCAGCACTGAGTTCTTTCTATAGATTGTTGCCTTGCTTTTTTTTTTATTATTATTTTAATTATTTGTTCTTCATTTGAGCCTGAAGTATAGCTGAAGATTATATGCCTTGGAGGGTGGTGGTGTGTTCCCAAATTTCACTTCATTTCAGCCCTTTGGGCTGCCTTGTAAATCCCAACCCGTGTGTGTATGTTTCTTTTTCAACTTGATAGCATTTGTTATGTTTGATCTTGGCATGCATGTATAATAGCTCTCTGCTAGAGATGAGTCACAGCTGAGACACTGTACAAGTGCAGTGCTGTTTATCAAGTAGTCATTTCAGATTTCATTTGAATATATTTCGTTTAGCTTGAAGGTGTGTGCATGTTGAAGAACAGGCTTGACGATACCTTGAAGTGTAAGCTGTAGCCAGGCAAACGTGATCTGTAAGGAGTTTATAGCTCCAAAGAGCAGTATTAAGAGTTGTTGAAATGATGCAGAAAACAGAAGAAAGATGTGAGAGAAGATGAAAACTATGGGAGAAAATAGAGAACGGATAAAGTATAAAATGAGACAGTTGGGAAATAGATTGCTCAAGTCAATCTTAAAAAGAAGAATATAACTTATAGAAGGAAAATTCTGCTCTTTACCTTAAAGCTAAACTACTATAAAGGATGAAAAAGAATAAAGATATGAAATAGAAATTAAAAAGGGGAATAATCAAGAAGTGTTTCAGTCTTTTTTCCCTTTAAAATATGCCTAAATGCCATGTAACACTTTCCATTCTCAGGTACGAGTGGGTGAGACTTCAGTGGATTGAACTGGTCTGTCAGGACTTTCTTTGCATTTTGTGACTCAACTCTTGCACTAGAGCACGGAAAGAGAGTGTCCCCTCTCTCTAGTTCTTCTTATAGCAGTGGTAGGGAGATAAAATCTAGAAACCATTTCATCTTTTATCTTTGTTTAGGAGTCATAGACTGGCATGTTCTTCGGTTATATGGTAGGAAGTCTTGCCTTTGTATTCCCATCCAGTAGCAAAGGCAAGTGCCAAGTCCTGCACCTAGGGAGGCACAAGCCCATGAAACCAGTACATGCTGGGGCTGACTGTCTGGGAAGCAGCTTTGCAGAAAAGGACCTGTGGGTCCTGGAGGAACCCAAGTGGAACATGAGCCACCAATGTGCCCCTGTTGCAAAGGTGGCAAATAGCATCCTGAGCTGTATGAGCAAGAGTCTTGTCAGCAGGTCAAAGGAGGTGATCCTTCCCCTCTGCTCAGCACTGATGAGGCCACACCTGGAGTGCTAGGTCCAGTTCTGAACTCCCTGGTACAAGGGAGATACAGAGATACTGAAGACAGTACAGTGAGGTGTTGATAAGGCAATTAAGGGACTGGATTATCTGTCATAGGTGAAAAGGCTGACAGAGGTGGGAGTGTTTAGCTTAAGAGAAGAGAAGGCTCTGAGGGGATCTTACCAATATATGTAAAAACCTGAAGGGAGAATGCAGGAGAAGATGAAGCCAGGCTCTTTCCAGTGGTGCCCCATGACAAGGCAAGAGACAGTGGGCACAAACTCAAACACAGGAGGAGAAGGCTTCATCTGAACATGAAGAAAAGCTTTGCTTTTTTTTTTTTTTTTTCCTGTGAGGATGAGCAAGCACTGCAAAGGGCTGTTCAGAGGGGTCGTGGAGTGTCCATCCTTGGAGATATTCAAAGGCTCTCTGAATATAGTCCTGGACAACCTCTTCTAGTTGACTCAGCTTGAGCCAGGAGGTTGGACCTGAAGAAGACATCCAAAAGCCTCTTGTAACCTCAACTTTTCAGATTGTTCCTAACATGAGCATTTGTTAAAGAACAAACAAACTGAAGATATCAGGGACCTAATACTGCAAAGGCATCTTGGACCACAGAAATCCAAGTGATGGTTTTCATTTGCCCATAGTACCAAGGGAAGAATCAAGACTTCTTGGACTATTAGTCTTTTCCTTGCAAGTCATCAAAGGCAAGAAATCCAACAACATCCTTAAGTATTTTGTTCCTTTGTTGTCATGTTATCACTATTAAACATCATTCTAGTCCGGATCATCCCCGCTGCAAGTTCAAGTTTTCCTCTTCCATTCAGAACCTTGCTGATTGCTGTCCTCTTCCTAACACACTTCTGCGTATTGAAAGTTTATATTTAGATTGATGTGGTTGGGCTGTGGGTTTGTAGGTGGTAGGCAAGATAGCCTTCTGTGTTTTTGAGGCAAACATTCAAGCAGCCTTGTTACTTGTTCCTTATAAGCCACACTTGCTAAAACCGTTATCCTTTAAGTTTTTTCTTGCGTGGAGCCCCAATCTAAGTCAGAATTCCAACTGTGGTGTGTTATTAGCACCAAGGAACTATAATAGCTTTCCAGAGCTCACTGATTTAGACTAACACTCCTCATAAAAATGGGGCTTGCCTTCTTTGGCACCAGTATAGTATTGGCAGTATGCAGTTTTTCATCCACTATGAGCACCCCATTCGCCTCTACTTTATTGGTTTACCTCCATTGTATAGTATTTTGTTTGGGGTGTCTGCGTGTCTAAATTCTTTTTGGTTGATAATTTACTAATACCACTTTGACTTTTTAGTGTAAACTTAAAAAATTATTGGTATGGAATTGCTTACTTAAATAACTTCAGTGAAAGTTTCCAAAGCCAGAGTCTGTGTTGGTGCCATCTATAGATGTTTAAAAGTGTACCTACCCATTCTGTCATCCAACCCACTTGTTATAATGTTGAAAAGAATCAGATCAAGAAAATAAATGCCCTTTCTCTGGTTATTTAGTTGCTGTCTTGTGAGTGCAGTTGATGGACCAGATGAATCCTCACATTGTGGGTTAGATGATTTTCCTCTAAGTTGTTTATGAGAATATTTAGGGAAATTTGTTGGAACCCTATTAAGACTGAACTATACTTCGCCTGTAGCTTTCCTTTCAATCTTTGGGTTAATTGCTCTGTTGGAATAGAAAGAACAGGCTTTGAGATAACATCCATCTTAATCCTCCCCTCAGATATATCTTCTGTATAAGGAGATATATAGAATGACATATATAAGAAGTGTCCAAATGACACTTAAGAGTCATTTGGACTCTTAAGTGAGAGACCTGACTCTCTGTATAAACCTTGTAAGTAAAATGGTCTGGAAATACTTATATGTTCTTGTCTGGGGGGAAAAAAAGAAAAGTAATATCTATTATGTACTTCTGTGAAGAGAAGCCAAGTATTTTACAGTGCACCCTGAAATACTGAGAATTTGCAGAAATAACCCATTCTAACTATGGAAAGAGGGCAGTCCTCTTCTCTCTGATAAGAGACACAAGCTGGAGAAAGTAGCAATTAAGAGTTTTGAATTTTTATTTAAGTAACAGGGTGGAAGAAATAGTATATGAATAGGCTCCTAGTTTGTAAATACAGTTGTCTTCATACTATTTGCTATAGCATTTCCAAATCAATCTTCCTCTAAGGTATACTGAGAATAAGTAAATGCATTTTAAAAATAGTCTAGGACCTTTGTTCTAAGGGAACATGGTATGTGATTTGTATATCAGAGAGGTTTGCTTCTCTTTGTTCTTTTTAGTGTGGATTTGCTTGCTAGTAATGAGTGCAGATGGGATCTAGTAGTGTGGGAAGGTTTACTTAAACTGCCTTCTAGGAGTGGACCACTTGGTATTTTGGGAGCTTTTCCCTTTGTATTTATCTCACTGGATTAGCACTGTGTTATTATGAGAATTTGGATATTGGTGTTTTACACTTCAGTGGTTGTTTCTCATAGAAGAATTAGTTGTGTCACCAGCCTTGCTCTCTGATATCTCAGGCTGATAAAGGAAAAGAAATGGACGTTATTTCCTTTTTAAGAGTAGGAATACTTGAAAAATAGTATATAGAAGACTGGTTGGCACTAACAGTGCCACACCTTGAGTATTGTGTCCAGTTCTGGGCACCTCAACACAAGAGAGATATCGAGGTGCTGGAGCGAGTACAGAGGAGGGCAACGAAGCTGGTGAGAGGCCTGGAGAATAAGGCTTATGAGGATCGATTGAGGGAGTTGGGGTTGTTTAGTTTGAGGAAGAGGAGGCTGAGGGGAGACCTCATCACTCTCTACAACTGCTTGAAAGGGCACTGTAGGGAGGTTGGTGCTGGTCTCTTCTCACGGGCAATGAGCGACAGGACAAGAGGGAATGGCTGCAAGCTGCAGCAGGGTAGGGTTAGGCTAGACATTAGGAAAAAATTTTTCACGGAGAGAGTGGTCAGTCAGTGGAATCAGCTGCCCAGGGAGGTGGTGGAGTCACCCTCCCTGACTGTGTTTAAGAGTAGATTGGATGTGGTGTTGAGGGATATGGTGTAGGGGAGTACTTGTAGAGTAGGGCTGATGGTTGGACTTGATGATCCCAAGGGTCTCTTCCAACCTAAATGATTCTATGATTCTATGAGTCTTTCTAACTGCTGGTTTCTAAGCCGTTCAGCCAGCCATGGACTGTTCCCCATGCTTGATGGTGAGGCTGTGCAGGTGCGGGGTCTTGGAG
Source organism: Jacana jacana (assembly GCA_013400555.1). NCBI lineage: Eukaryota > Metazoa > Chordata > Aves > Charadriiformes > Jacanidae > Jacana > Jacana jacana. The sequence goes on from VZTM01036183.1 coordinate 9,713, forward strand.
GGCTCTGCAGCTCTGGAAGAAGCAAGCCACAGAGCGTTTTTGAGGCTCGTGTTACTGATATATAATTGCATATCATAGAATAGAATCATAGAATCATTTAGGTTGGAAGAGACCCTTGGGATCATCAAGGTCAACCATATGGATCACCCCATCTGGAATAGAGCAGAAAAATTCCTACTCTGGCCCCTTCTGGACAGAATTACAATCCCAGTAAAGCAGGTGCTTCATGGAGTATTTGCAAATCAAGAGAGAACTCGGGCTGCTCGTTGCTGTTTCAAAATGAGTTATTCCAGCCTTCTGCAGACAATGCCATTTCTTTCCAGCAGAAAATGCCATCTACTGCAGAGATCTCTGAGTATACATTAAACATTGTTCTCTTGACTGCTGGTCAGTGCAGTGTTTTTATTAGCCTTTCTACTCTTGTCAAAAAGGATCAAGAATTGAAACAGTGATCCTCCTTTGTTGGGGGAGCTCAGGGAATACTGTGATGGATGTGTCTTACGTTGCAACACATTAACTGGTATTTCTGTGCTTCTCAATACAATAGTTCTAAAATATTGGAACTCTTTTCAAATCTTCCCTTCTATCAGTAGATACAAATATTCATTCTGACCTGGGATGGTTTGGTTGTTGTTTGGTGGTTTTTTTGTCACAAAATAACTTTGAACTATTTTGATGTGGAAAGCTGCTTCTGCTCTATTTTTGAATTCAGCTATTTCTTTGAGATAACAAAAGTTTAGAGGCCATAATGAAGTGTCATAAAGTGATGCTGCATAAGCTACCGAACTGTAAAATCCTGAAATTATGAAACTAACTGGATTTCTCCAGTGGAAGAAAAAGCAATGTAGTATATAAAGAGGTTAAGTAGCTGTCCAAAGCTGTCTCTTCAGAAGAACTTAAACAGGGAAAATGCTTTGTATAACTAGACAATATATGGTAGAGACGGGCTTGTTGAGTCTGTGGGACAGACTCAGAGGAGGGAACACATGCAATGTTTTCTGGGAGATTTTACAAGTTGCCTGACAAGGTAGTTGTGATAAGTGCTTTCTGCAAACAACTAGAGGTCTCCTGCCCACTGTCCTCAAAGAGGCTTTTGGCCATCCAGACATTTGCTGAAAGGGACTTAAAACTTTGGGCAGACAGTGTAGGAGGTTCCTAGGGGAGGTGTAGATGGTGAATTCCTAGCAGCCAGATGTAATGCTCTGTTTTGACCTATTTGATCACAGCAATGGAGGAAGCTGATGCATCTTGATTTTTAAGTGATCATGAGATGACAGTTCATGATTTGGAAGTCTGGGGAGCTTAGCAGTAAAATCAGGCCTGTGGACTGTGGCTTATCTTATTGCTAAATTAGAATCCCTGGGGAGGTAGTCAATAAGGTGCCTTAAAAGAAAAATTAAAGATCTTTTCAAAGAAGACGCATGGGCAGCTCAAGAACAGACTCATTTTCCAGTAAGATCAGAACTTTGAGTAGAAGACCATTTGACCGTGCAAGAGGCTTCTTGAACAACACCATGGAAAAGGAGCATGTAAGAAGTGGAAATGTGGACCAGGAACAGAAGAGGAGTATAAAAGCATTACTGAAGTATTTAAGGATGAAAAATGATAGGCCAAAGCTCAGCCAGAGTTAGAACTAATGAAGATTAACAAGAAGGCTTCTACAGGTATGCTAGTAGAAAAAGCAAGTTCAATGAGAATGCATATCCACTGATGGGATGAGGGAGACAACCTTAATAGATGGTGTGGGAAAGATTGGTATATTCAATGCCTTTCTTGCCTTGGTCTTTGCAACGGAATGAGAGCCAGTTCTCATACCTTTTGTGTGTACTGGTACAGACTGGGAAGAAGATGGGCAGATCACATTTAGTGAGCAACAGATTAATGACTACTCAAAGCAACTAGATATATTGAAAATCCATGGTGCTGGATCAAATTCACCTTAGGAAGCTGAGAGAGTTGGCAATGTGACTGGAAGGTGAAAAATCATGGAAAAAGGCTAATGCTCTACGCATCTGCAAGAAAGTCAGCCAATCTCTGAAGAGTATAGGCTTGACAGTCTCATTTCAGTTTCTGGAGGGATTATGGCTTGTCTCCACTTGGGTTCCATTTCCTAATACGTGGTCAAGAAATTAAGAGTCAATGTGCATTTTACAAGAGTATGCTTATCCAATCTCTTTGCCTTCTGTGGCAAAATGGTTGGCTACGTGAATGACAGGTGAACAGTGACTGTATTACTTCATGAGTTTACTAAGATTTTGGACACTATCTGCAACTGCATACTCGTTTAGAAGGTGAGGGAGGTATGGACTGAATGAACAATCTACTTAATGGGTTGAAAATTGGCTGGACCAGTATCAATAGCTCAACGTTGATCTGGCAGCTGAGTGCATTATGCCAGGGG
>VZTM01036186.1:715-16781 GCA_013400555.1 Jacana jacana
TTTTTAAAAACCTCAGAGGCTTACCTCTTCTGCAAAAAATATTGATTTGATCTTCAACACCTTCTTGCGAGGCAAAGGAGATTATTGTAACAAATACATTCAGCTGAGAGCAAAGACAGTGAGAACAGACACAATTATCTTGGCTCAGAATCTAAACCCAGGATTTTAAATTGGTAATTAGCTTTTTTCTTGGCTATGAGAATCTTGTATAAAAGAAAACAACAGTATGATTTTATTTATTTAAAAGTTTCAGACTCTGTTTGATGTATCAATGCATAGAAATTGCCACCTGTGCTGAAAAGACTCACTATGAAAATCAACTGAAAAAAGAAATATATCATAATTAATTTGATATTGTCTCTACCAGTGCTTCTTGGATATTAGTGTATAAATAAGATATGGTCATTCACTTCACATGTTCGTGCTTTTGGGGATAGCCAAAGTATTTAGAACCTCATTGCTGTCTAATCAGTAATTGATGTTAAGATTTTTTTAAATTAAAGACTTCCATTGATAAACTATTTTTTTTTCTTCATTTTATTCCTCCACAAAAGAGAGAGTAGCATATGAACTTTACACTGATCTTTTGCCCACGACTGAAAATATATCAGCTTGGAAATAACGTGTGATATTTACGTAAAGTCAGCCTCTATGACAAAACAGTAAAAGCTTTTTTGGCTTTTTACCTCCAACCTGAGTTAAAGTCAGAACAGAGTTTGGGTAGATGGCATCTTTCGTATTTCTTCTTCCATAGAAGAAGCTGACTAACTCCACCTGGACTCTTTGGCAATCCTTAGTGACAGCAGTCCCTGTAGAGAGAATTTATAGGAGATGATCATGCAATAAGGCTTTTGAACATTACAGATTGCACTTACTTCTTAAATAAAAGAAAGAAAGAAAGAAAGTTTCCTTTAAAAATGCCTAGTGTTAATGGAATATGCCCTTGTTCTGTCAAGCTGCAGCATTGCTTGCATTGGGGTCACATTTTCTTAACACAGACTGGCATAAAGTACTTTCCAAAATATCTATTTTAAAGTGGTTACCTTTATTTCTGTGTTCCAGTGAAACTTATATAATAACTTCCTGTTAAAAAGGGATGGGGTTTTTTTACCAGAAAAAAATTGTGCCTTGATGTTCCTCCTAACATGGGAATGTTTTTGAAAATACGTATTAAAATGTAAATTTTAGTGCTCTCAGTATGCTGGAATATAGGTAGAAGTATTTTCTGATGATACAACTTAAGGACCTCTCCCTTCCACAATCTTCCTTGATAGTAACACTGTTGGAATATTTTGAATACGTGTTTGACTTAATTAATTTTGCTGCAAAAACAATGACAATGTTAATTTACCAATTTTGTTTATGGCTTGGGTTTTTTTTTGTAACACTGGCTCAGAAGGTAGTATTTCCTTAATTCACAAGCAAGCCCTTCTCATTCAGTGAATTGAAGAGAGCTATTCTCATCTTTCACAGGTTTAAATCATTGCAAGACTCGACAAAATAAATTGTTCCTAAGTGAATCTAATGCAGGTTAAAAAAGGAATTAGTTCATAATCTTGTCCATAGCATATCATGGCAGCAGAGCCCATGAGAGGGACTTTTCATTCAGTTTCCCATGAACAAACTTCTCAGTGCTTCTTTTTATTGTTACGTTGTCTTCTGCAGCCAGTGGATAAGATGGCAAAATTCCCAGTCATTTAAGCATTGCAGGTAAGTATTGTGCAAAATAATCTTTTCTTGGGATCCAGAAGGCTTTTTCTCCTGCTTTACTATACCTGTCTGCAAGCAACTCCTCTCCAGTTTCTAATTTTGAGTATTTGTTAGAAATGCTTTTACATCAGCTTGGCGAGGTGACAATGGAACAATCCTATCTACAGCAGAAGGAAATGTTCTCTTCAAAAGCATTATGCAAAAACAGGAGGCAAATAAGCATTAAAACAAAGCAGTTAAAAATATGCTGGAGAGTCTTTGATGTGTCTTTCCATTATCCGAAGATGATGTGAGATAATAATTAAAAAACCCCAAATAATATATTCCTAGGCAGATAACTACAACCTCTTGGGATTTGTCAGATGTATTTACATATGTATCATAATAGTTACCCTATCTTTCCTGTCTGTTGTTGCATGAGTTCATCTACGTTTTTTTTAATACTGATACTCAAAAAAGGTGCCTTGTTTATACTCATTACTGTTCCCTGTCTTCACTGGTGGGCACCAAAACATGTGCCAAATACTTAAGTACATTCTAATTCTCTCTTTTGCATTTTATTTTGTTTTTTATAAAAAGATAAAATTGTTTGTCAGAGACAACATGCTATTACAATAAAGCTTCATCTCCAAGAATTACAGTGTAGTTGAATGGAGCAACAACAGTTATTCTCTGATAAGGAGAACCCTTCTGATGGGTAATGCTAACTCTAGACACTCAAAAATCATGGGTTAAGTGCATCCTCAAAGCATCCAAAATAGTAATTAAAACATCAATATTTTTTTTATTTTCCTCTTGGGTTTTGAGGCTGTATGTGCTCATAGCACATTTTCAAACTATTCTTTTCAATCAAAGGTACATTTTTTTTAAAGAAAGTTGTTATCTAAAAGCTGGAATTATGTTTTTGTTCCTTATCTCCAAGAGCTGAGGTTTAAGAGAATGCATTAAAGAGAGGAAGGCTCCAGATAAACTGCATGAACTGGGAACACGCATATATGAAAACCATGGAAGATGTAATGTATTCTTACGGTATAAAATAAAATGGTGGCATCAAAAAAATTATGAAAATTTTAAAGATATTGCTGGCTGATCTTTAAAAGAAATTGTACAAACATTCAAAGTGCCAGTGTTTGACTGTTCAATTTAATGAAAGCAGTAAGAAATATGCTTCTCATTTCACTGCCTCTTCTTATTCATATAGGCTAATTCTCACTCTGCCGGTAGCTCATTTCTTCAATTATAGGATGTACCTTCATTATTGTTGATGTATTATATTAAACAGTAAGTGTCTTATGTTAATACTCAGAAACTTGTGGTTGCCAGGCATCCTCCTTAAAGAAAAAAACTCTAGAATTTTCTTTTTAATTAAACAGTTGTCTTCAATATGAATAGTTGTCATAAGCTACTGCCATTACCCAAGGGGTAATGTTTCCAAAGATCATTACAGAATTAGTCAATAAGAAATCCCATACCTGTATTTATTGAATAGTATATGGAATACATAAAACCAGCCAAATTGCCAAGTAGAAAGTTGTCCTCTGTGGCTCCCAAAGAGAGGAAATATATAACAGTACTGAAGAAGTTTGGACACTTTCTACAGTTTCTCTTTGTATTCTGTGAAGCAATGAGACAACCAACTTTATAATTTGCATCATCTGCTCTTTTTACTGGAATACTCATTTTATGCCCTCAGTTTTTCCATGTTGTCAGTTGCAGATATTTGACTCATTAACTGTTCTATAATAGTTTGATGATAAATGATGTTACTGGAGAAATTTAGGCAGCTCTCAGTGACAAGTGGTGGCAAAGGCAGAGTGGGTACCGCCTCTTGCTATGAATCCAGAAGCCTGGGCTTGAGCTGTGTCCCCTGTAGTGAGGGCAGCAGTGAGGGCTGTCCTCAAGTTACCCAGTGTGTCAAAAGGGGATAATCTGGATTAGGTAACTGAGGGTAGCTGGAACAGCAACTGCTCTGTCACTCCCTCGTGCATCACTGACTACAAAGCAGATACTAGCTCACCCTAACCACACCTGATCTCTTGCAAAGTCTTGGGTAAAGTGGACACATCTCAGTGTAATGAACCTGGTCCTGATCAGCACCTTTGGGGTGTTTCTTAAAAGTCTGAAATATGAAATTTGACAGGCAGTTTCACAGTGTGTAGAAATTTTTCCTGTGTGGTTGGTTAAAACAGAGAGCTCATCAAAAATACCCCCAGCGTTTTGTGTTTAACCCTGGGAAAATAGTAGGAAGGTATTTTACTGTCTTTTCCTCTCTCTTTCCCAGTTCTTCTTTGGCTACCGCAGTAATATGAAAGGAAATAATGATTTTACAGAGTATTGTGTCTTGGGAATAAACAAGCGAAAGAATGCCTTGTAACAATGGAATTCATTATTTACTCAAAGCAAAATTAATGTGATGGTGTCTCCAAAGGTGATTCACTTCATCCTAAAACAAGCAGGATAAATCGCCTTCTAGAAATTACATTCTTTTTCTATTGCCTCCTGAGGGAGCCCAGAAGACTAGGTTAGATTATGTGCCTAACCTCTAACAGTCTAACATCAAGTCATCAGAATACTACCCTAGGTGGTTGTGTTATAAAGATCAGCCTCTTTGATGTCTCCCTGTATTCAGTGCTATGATGGCACCAGAAGGAGCCTTGAGTTCTGTTTGATGGAATATCAGTTCGACTGTGGATCTAGAAAAGGTCTCTAAATTATGCAAAGTACTGTAAGACAAGCAAACAAACAAAAGCTCCCACCATTTATTTTGTCTTCAGAAGGTTAAAAAGACTTCAGATTGCCTGTTTTATAAAGATTTTTATAATTGATGTGAGTACATTTAATTGTCCTGGTGCTTTTGTTTATCTGTTTTTCTCAGCATTCTACCTGAAAAATACCCTAATGGAGAACTGGGAAGAAAAATAAATTTGGCACCAAGCTGTGGATTGTCACAAAGCTCTGATCTTGACAAAAGTAACAAACAAAATGGAGGAAAATTTAAGATACAAGAATGTCAATTCCTGCTGCTCTTTCACCAAGATTATTATTATTAGAAAGACCAATTTCCAAAACAGCAATAGGGAAATAGAACTGAAATTTATAAAACTTCAGATGCTATTAAGAATCAAGTGTGATAAGAAAGATAAAATGCCTACTTTCATGATATACTGAGTTTTCATTAGGTAAAGATATAAAATTATCAGGAGGCAGTTCCTCCCTTTAAGTGAAGAAGAAATCAAGAGAATTTAAACAGAGCCTTGAAAGTGTTTTGGACTGGCTGAAAAAAAATATCATACATGAAATTGCTATTGAATTTCTTACCCAGTCAGATGCCTGTTTAGACACTGAAATTAATCCTAATGTGGGAAAGCACTTGTAGCCCTTCTGTAAGACAGAAGATGAGACACCTCCATCACCTTCAGCTTTTTCTTTTTTTCTAAATACTCTTCTTCTACCAGTTAAATTAAGAGACAATACTGACCAGCATCTAAATAGAAATGAGCCTTATAGGATAGAAAGAGTCATTCTCTGCGAAATCCATTTTCTACCTTACCTTATGTATCCTTGTTTCTTGGGCTCTGTTCCTTAATGTCTGCTGGAAAAGCTTTAGAATCATTGAAGGAATTAATTTTTACTTAGAAAATCTGAGTTTACTTCCTGAATATGCCACCAATTTCATTGTGTGAACATGAGCAAACCACCTAGGAACTGAGGTTCAGAAATATTAGACATTCATTAGACTTCAGAGCTCAGGTCTGAAGACCTTGGGACAGTTTGGGTGTATAGGTGATACTTCAGACAATTGTTCTTTCCCCCGTCATGTTGATAGAGAAATATTTGTAGTGTTCCTGAATGCTTTAAGGAGTGTTCACAGTAAATAAAAGCAATGCATCTATCTAGTGTAAACGTGTGTCTTGCAGTCTGGATCTTTTTCAAGGCAAATAAAAATAAACCCTAATAAACACAAGAGTGATTGACAAAAGAATGTTTCTTTAAACTCAACATGATCCAGTAATGCAGGCTGGCAGCCCAGAAAGCCAATTATGTCCTGGGCTGCATCAAAAGAAATGTGACCAGCAGGTCCAGGGAGGTGATTCTGGCCCTCTACTCCACTCTCATGAGATTCCACCTGGAGTACTGCTTCCAGCTCTGGAGTGCTCAGATCAGGAAAGATAGGGACCGGTTGGAGTGTGCCCAGAGGAGGGCCACAGAAGTGATCAGAGGGCTGGAGAGAATCTGGGATGTTCAGCCCGGAGAAAAGAAGACTTCAGGGAGAGCTCATAGCGGCTTTCTAGTACTTAAAGGTGGTCTACAGGAAAGTTGGGGAGGGACTTTATCAGGGAGTGTAGTGATAGGACGAGAAGTTATGGTTTTAATCTGAAAGAGGGTAGATTTAGATTATACATTAGAAAGAAATTCTTTACTATGAGGGTGGTGAGACACTGGAACAGGTTGTCCAGCGAAGCTGTGGATGTCCCATCCCTGGATGTGTTCCAGACCCGGTTGCTTGGAGCTTTGAATAACCTGGGTTAGTGGGAGGTGTCCCTGCCCATGGCAGGTGGATCGGAATGTGATGATCTTTAAGGTCCCTTCCAAACCAAACCGTTCTATGATTCTACGATTCTATGATTCAATAAATATGTTACGGTTATTAGAGTTTTGTTCTTGTTTTGACATCAGTAAGATAGTATACGTCTCTGTAGTTGGCAATAAACATAACAGGTGGTCAAAATGTTACCTTATTTAAGTTTTCCTGCATTTTCTTTTCCTTTTAGAATTAATTAAAAATTAACTTTTTTTCCCACATCAGCGTAGGGGTCAGTCGTATCCTTTAGCCAAATAAAGTAAAAAAGAAAGTTCATAATTGTTAGTTCTTGGCACTAAATTTCATCAAGCTTTTAGAAGACAGCAAAGAATGCATCCAATCGAACCTCAAAATGCATTCTAATTAAATATCTTTCTGTACAGAATATGACATATCACCACATTCTTTTTGCACTAATAGACCTGCCTCAGAATCACAACTACTATGACCAGCATTATGAGATTATTTTTGGATTACAGCAAGAAGAAAGATAATTATTTGATAGTGATAAGTAAAATTCACTGGTTTATGAATCATAAATAGAAATAGAACATTACCCAGGAATTTTAATAAATAAATAAATTTCCTTTATTATCTTTTCAATTTGTGTTTCTTTAAGATGACTTTCATATTTTTTCCTGTCTCATCATAATAGGTTTGTCTGCCAGATCTTTCCCCAAATTTCTAAATAACTTTAGAACCTGTTAACTGATTTCAGACTAATCTGACTTAGAGGAGGAAATTTCATAAAGAAATTCTTAAGTACATCATTAAAATCTAGCTGGATAGAGGAGTCTGTGTCCTAATGAAAACTCCTAATGAAAGGAATTTTCCTAATGAAAGGAAAATTAACATATGAACTTATACCTTATTAGGTACCAAAGAATTAAAACAGAAAAAAGCTCTTAGAATTCCTCTGATGCATGGAAAAATTCAGTCAAATTTGGCCCCTTCTTGATATCAGACACAATTAATGATGATCATGATGAGCTCTGAGAAGATAAACACTTGAGTAGTCCCAGTGCTTATGGAGCAATGTATTTATTCACTCAAAGGAAGTAAAGATGTGCTTACATCCAGATAAGAGGACAGTAGAGTCAAGGCAGACTAATTTCAATTACCTTAGCTGAGAACCACATATGGTCTCTGCCTTTAAACTGTCACTGAATCAATGCAGTTTCAGACTCAAACATCTCTCTTGATCAGTTTTTTTTTAATGAATTCTTAACACTTGAAGAAAGTTTTCTTCTTTTCTTAACCTAGTTTGCGTTAGAAACGTTGAAATTAAATGAGATAAGCTTTGAAGGCTCTTCAGCAATCATGAGATTCCTCTGTGTTCTACACATGCACCAAATGTAATGGTCCAAGGTATGCAAGAAGTCTGAGTTGATTATTTAGAGATCTTTTTGTTTTAAGCTTTACAAACTTAGGAGCTAATAGTGGCCTTGACTTTATCTTGCAAGTCATCAGTACAGACTATGCAAAAGAGCTCCATTCTTTTCTTATTGTAGAAGACTACAGATGGCAATTAGCTAGATCCCTAACTTTTTATCTATTAAACAGACCAGCTATCCACCTGGTGATAAGCAAATATAGGAAGATAATTTAAATGATGTAAGCCAGCTAGCACTTGTGTGCATTGGCAGTGGGGATAAACACCTCTTTAATGTACACAAAAGAAAAGCAGGATACTGTAGTTGAAAATCCAGGGATTAAAACACCCAAACCTGGGGCTAGAGTGTATTGTTCTTTAGTAGTGCAACAGATAAAATCTTCCTAAATTAATTCAACCTGAAAGAATACAGCCATTTGTAGGTAACATATGCCAACTGTAACATTTTAGTTCATTTTCACTTCTTGATTCATCACTACTTCAAGTAATAAGTAAAATGTAAAAATGTTTTTGAAAGTATCAGAATATTTTGCCTAATTTTACTTACTATAGTGAAAACCTGACAAAAGATAGAATAGAAACCTGAAACTGTTGGCTGTACATTCTGTAAGACCCATATTTCCTGGGAATGAGAACAAAACTTGGTCAGATGTTTCCATCTGAGCTGAGAGGAATAGGAAGAAAATGGATAAAACTGTAGTTTGCTTTCTTTAATTAGATGGCCACACATACCTATATATCATGGCCTTTCCTTACTAATATTTCAAAAAAACAGGATTTGACAGTATATATGCAGATAGCTTTTATACATAGTAAGTTCTTATTTAAAGAATATCAATATTTTAATATATTTCTTAAATATTTCCACATATGCGTAAATAATATTACAAGATTATTTAAGATAAAAATAATTTATAAATTATAACTATAATAAGCATTTTTGGCAGTCTTTAAATGAAGCACAGATGGGGAAGTACCTTGCAATGTATTCTTCGATTTTATGATAGAGTTTAGTAGGTGTTGCCTGTTTCCTTCTTGGACTACACCACTTCTGCAGAGGAAAAAATACAGCTTTTCTCATAATAACCTTAGTTGGAGCCAGGCATATACATCAAACTCCAAAGGACCACCTTGGGTTAGTGAAGAAAGTTTGTAGCACTTTGTAAGGAACTTGTAGAAAAAAGCTTGAATGAAGTACCTGGAGGAAGCCTCAGTCTTTTTGCTCAGAGCTCCACTATCAGCAGAGACATTGTCCTTGTAAATAACAAAGAAACCAGGGTTTTTAGAAATATGTAGCCCTTTAATGTCAGCACCCAGAATATATGAGACATGGTGGCAAGGAGGAAAGCCAGGGAGAAGGACAACAAGAGAAGTGAGTGTGGTTAGCAGCCAAACAAACCAGCACTTAGAGTCTAAGTAGGTGACTCACATGGTAGGTAACAAATTAATTAACAGAAATAGAGCCCCACAGCAAGGACAGGGAGAAAACTGTTTGAGTTCTGTCAACTCAAACTGAGAGTGTTTGTGGTGACAGTTTGTTTATAAGAAAGCAAAAAGCAATACAGGCGTTAGTGTTGAGAAGCTTGTTATTATGTGTAATTTTTGCAAGCATTAAAAATTTCCTAATTTTTGGCAGAGCTATGTCATGAAACTTGCGCCTGCAGGCTTTGGGGGAGATTGGTCAGGGAAATTAATTTAAACCTCAAGAATAACCTGCAAATAACTAACATGAGTGGAACATTCAGAGATAGGGGCAGAATAGAAGCTGACGTTTAAAACTGAGGAATTCACAGGGCAGGACAGGGGCTGAAAGCTATGGAAAGCAGGCAATATAGAGCAACATGTATGCTGAAAAGACTAATATGGAAGTCTAAAGGAAGAAAGATCACCTCCTGGGCAAAAATACAAAAGACCAAAAACTCTACGTACTTTCCACCTAACTAATCGCACAGATTCTTCAGGAGGAAGAAAGTAACTGGGGAGTTAAAAATGGCAACTGGAGAGGTTACTTGTGATTTGTATACCCCTTGCCAGTTTGTGCTTGCTGTGGTGTAAAAGGAAGTAAAGAAGTGTCTTAGGTGTTACCTGACAAAGACTTTAGGCTAATTTTTTCTTTTCCATTGAGGAAGAAGATGAAAAGAGTGAAAAAGTTTAAGTAGTTAATTTTCAATGAATACAATTAAATAATAAGGGAAAAAAGGTGAAGAAATGGTATAAATGCTTTTGAAGAAACAACAGTTTTGAGAGAAGAACAAGTCATGCTATAACAAGTAGGAAAAAAATATAAATAAGCACAGTTATAGATGAAGTTCTGGAAGAAAAATTCAGAAACTACTTACCTGAAAAATAACTTAAAGATGACTATTGCAGGAATGATAAAATTTGAGGAAATACAAATGGAATTTCAAGGAGGACAAAAATTAGGCTAAGATCCCATATATTTCAGAGAAATTATTAGTCTACAAATTCCTTAACAGTAGTGCTTACATCTCCTTATTCTGCACAGACACAAGCACAATCTTTTGTGCTTAGTAAACAGTTAGCCATAACAGTAATATGGTAGGTTTTAAGGGGATTTTTACTTTCAACATAATTTTTTTTAGAGGACACAAACAAAAAAGATAATTTAATGATTGATATGAGTTGTTTCTCTGGATACAGATAAGTACCACTTACTAAATATTAGAACTGAAACTTCAGCTGAAAAGTAATGCAGGGAAACTGACAAGATGGATGAAAAAGCAGTTCCTGTCTTGGAATCACAGCACTAACCAAGCATATTATTTTATATTTATCATGCACACATAGATAAAATTTTAAGGGTTCAGTTATTTTTCTGTTTCAGACACCAAGTGAAAAACTCACTCAACATTCTTACTTTTGGAGCATGAGGTTGTAAGATAGCCCTTGAGTTCGATTTTTTGTAAAGGAGAAGAATGTTCTCTCAAATTCCACAGCTTTGCAGTTTATGGGTTTGTTTTAAAATGGCAATTGCCAGCAGCCTTATTCAGCCTGCTTTTTTTCATCCCATAATATATCTTTTTGTTTCTCCACAAATTAAATTATAATTCATAATTCTATCTCTGAATTAGCTTCCCACAGAGATCCTTATTATAACAAATGCGGTTGTTATAACTCATTTTAACAATTTAGTCTATAAATTGGTAGAAAGTACTTTACGTTTTTCTGTTAGTGAATAGAACTTATTTTTAAAGGGAATTTAAATGTATTATATGTACTGCATGCTGACTGGCTGATAAATTTTTGCATATCTGCCATTACAGTACATTAAGCATGTAATAATGCAGCAAATAGGAATGTTAGCAGCAGACCTGAATGTGAATTTGAATTTGAAAAAATTACAACTGAAGAGAAAGAAATAGTACTTTTGTGAAAAAACCAAAATTATGCTGTTGTGTTGGTGTATGGGGAAATGTATTCTAATAAATACAGAGGTTTAAAAGAAAAACTGCTGCCAGAAGTACTGAAAAACTGCATTATTATGGCATACAGTGCTTACCCTGCAGGCAGTTCCAAGTGATATGGCAGATACTAGGCTTTACTTAGAGGGAGAGGGATAGCCAGATAGCCAGGCAGACAGATACATTTGTATTTTAAGCCATTCTTTAAGACTCAAAGTTATTAATATAGATATTGTTTGTTTTCTCTACGCTAGCATATCCCTAAGCTGTCAGGGAACAGGCAGGCAGAAGAAGGCTGCTCTGGGTCTGGGAGGCTGGTGGGTGCCATGCAGCTCTTTCCCAGGAGGTGGTGCAGGGCAGTTTGGAGGCACCATCTCAGGCTGGCCAGGGACATGACCCCTTGGTGCAGGAGGAGACAGCAGAGGCTGTTCAGATGCTCAGAATCCTGACACAATATCTTTGTCTTGTCTTTCCCCACTTCTCTCCTAGTTTTCACAATGCAGTGTTTTCTTGTTCTTATCTATAACTCTCATGCACCACACATTCCTCTTGCTAAACCTCCATTTGGGTTTAAAGGAAAGTAGGTATCGTATGGCTGGTGTTTTACTTGTCAGTACTACATTCTCAGAAATTTTTAACTTTGAGTTAAAGAAATGCTTTGGAATGTTCTTTTTTATAATTGGCAAAATGGTATAAGTGGTAAAATCATAGAATCATAGAATCATTTAGGTTGGAAGAGACCCTTGGAATCATCAAGTCCAACCATCAGCCCTACTCTACAAGTTCTCCCCTACACCATATCNAACCCCAACTCCCTCAATCGATCCTCATAAGCCTTATTCTCCAGGCCTCTCACCAGCTTCGTTGCCCTCCTCTGTACTCTCTCCAGCACCTCAATATCTCTGTCTTGTAAAGATGGACATTAGGCATCTATGAACAAAATGAATGAACAGAAAAAAGCTCCTGAAGTGCCTGGGATCTGAGCCCTTCAAAATCAGAAGAATTTCTAGTCCTGACATTCCCTTTTTTTCTTTTTTTTTTCATTCTCCATTTCTTTGCTCAGGTAATTAATTGGTTGAAATAGGATTGATAAGGATGAAGCAAATTCATGATTTTTAGATTCTTAAATGTCCAAATTGCTCTCTTAAGAATAGAAACATTGATGCTACTTGTTAGTTTACAAGTCTGAGATTATTTTTAAGCAAAGATTGTCACCTTGATCACACCAAGCCTCTGTTATTCTGAACAGAAATATTAGCATCTTTATCAGCAGAAAGCCTGTATATCTATGTGTTTTTACCTTAATTGTTCATGCTACTTGGACAAGAATATTCCAAGCAACTAAAAAATTAACTGAGTGATAACTTTTGGCCTTCTTGTGAAAAGTACATTTTTGTTACCTTGGTAATTTTTGCTCTGATATCACACCACAGATGATCCCTTGAAGGAGAATTTATCAGTCTTAGTAATTTAATAGAATTTTTATTCGACACAACACAAGCAGTCTAGATTAATCTCTCTGTCCTACAATGGAAACAAATTTTTCAAGGCTCTCTGGAATACAATGTGTAACAGAGTCCAAAGAGAATAGAACAAAAAAATCTGTCAGTCGAAACACATACACATGCCATAAATGTATCAGTCTTTTGGTGTAAATGACTCACTGATTTCCCCCAGTCTGAACCTGTTTTTTCTTATGTCAGTCATAAAAGCTGGAAAACAGCTAGTTTTTCAGGAACTTGAAGTCATCACTCATCTGTAAATCTGACAGTCCGCAGGAGGGGAGGTTGGGTGTGGAACATTTAATTGCAACCCCATCACTGCTCATGACACTAAAAGTTCTTTTAAAGCCATTGAAATCCTCGCCTGACGCCAATCCATTCTGCTCTCTAGGAATAGTTGGTTTCCATTTCAGACTATTTTGTTCAATTAGGCTGCGTGAAAAGTAGGACACCAGACAATAGAAACTTTTTTCTTTTCAGGAATGAGCTCTTGGTACATTTTTAAAAGATCAATGGCCGAGGGACCTAAAGTTACTTATGTTACACAACCTGAACCTCTGCTTCCTAATTCCAGCATCCAGTGTTTTTTTTTGCCCTGTATTTAATACTCAGAATTAGACTGATGTCACGTGTTCATGTAAAAGGTCCATACTGTTATTTAAATTGATTTCTTCTTAAAGTGCACTAATTGTGAAATCACATCACTGCACCTTCATATAGCTAAAATATAAGCTACAAGCTAGGTAGAAAAAGGTATGTTATTTTAGACAAGACAGAAATGTTAATTAAGAAGTCATACATGCTGAAGTTGAGTGCAAATATCCTCATGTCCTATCCCCCTGAAAAGGAACAATTACCCTGATAGATTTTGGAAAACTTTACTAAGAAACAGCACTGTACTAGCTAGAAAACATTTGATAACTCTCCCCACTTCCTTTCCAGATATTAAGAGTTATTATATAGAGAATTAAATGGCATATTGCCTAAAAGTACTGAAAATCCCATCTCAATATACACAAAATTACAGAAACAACACATGCCAAGGAAGTTATGCAAGTAGTTCTCTGGCTAAGTTTCTCATAACCTAAACTGATACTGCCTCAAGTTTCTTTCCAAATGGATGTGATCTGGGGTGCAAATGAGATTTGCTCATGATAGATGGCAGTCATTCACCTATTACTTTTACTATTGTTAATTAAATCTTTTGAAGTTTATGGCTCAAAATATCCTTTTTCTTGCTATTATTACTTCAACTCGAGGTCAAAAGGAAAATGTGATTCTTCTATTTCACTTCAATTTTAACAATAATTTTCCTGATTGACTGAGGTATTCATTTTCCTATACCTATTTGAAGCTATAGGAAACTATATACATGTATATACATATAAGCACACGCACACTTATATATATGTATTTGCATAAAAACATACACAGATGCAGAAACTGGGAAGATTTTTAAAATTAAAGAGATTGGTTTTGTATTCAGTTTCTACTAAGGATCAGTTAAACTTGGGCATCTGCAATCCAGTTTGTACCTTTCAATAGAATAATTCTGTAGCCTTGTTGACAGAAAGAAAAAGGGCTTAGGTTCTACTTCAACAATTATGCTGCAAAACTCCATGTTTGAAAAGGAAACAAATGATGTTCCATTTGCTGTATTTTCTCTTCTCTACATATAACAATAATATCTTTATTATTGATGTCTGTGTCTTTTAACTTCTCACAATTCGGTCCTAATTGCAGTAGCACATCTTAAAACATTTAATACAAGAGAAATCAAGGCAAAACCATAACTATAACATATGGCTCTCTTAATTTTTAGAATTTTCTATCAAATTTTAGAAGAGGAGAGGTGGGGGAGGGACTTAGTGCTAATTAATTAATATTGTACTTTAAGAATAATAAAAAAAAAAGGGAGTAGACAAGTCAATTTGTTAGTTTTTTAATAGTTAATCACTGTCAGTTGCATTTTATAATGAAAATATAATACAGTTTGTAGTCAAGTTGTGAGAAAGTGTTTAACACAAAATATCCTTGCTAAAAGGTCTTAATTTTCAACTGAAAAATAAGGAATTGTATTTTTCTGAAAAGGGAGGCAGTTCTTATCTGACGTCTTCAACTATTAATTTCCTCTTGATACTGAAACCTGAACATCTTTTCTTCCCTAAGACAATGTTCCTCAGCTGTCCAAGGTCAAAATGGCTGCTTTCTACATCGCAGACTGTTTTCACAGTATTTTTCAGTCCTTCTGTATGCACATGGCATTGTTCATCTGTCAAAACCCTTGAACTATTTCATGCCACTTCCTCTCTTTCAACTCATCTTTTCTGTCCTCAGTCCCCCTTTAGGTTTCATTTTTCCAAGCTTTTAAATTTCTTTCTTCTGTAGTTCCTCGCTACTGTTTTCCTATCACTCCTTCCTACTTCTTCTCCCATATTTTCCACACCTTCTCTAAAACCAAGTCCTGGTCCTCTCCTAGATGGATTACTGTCGCCCCACACAGTCTTCCTGTCCCTGCTTCCTGCTTTTGCATAGAGAACTTTTTTATTGCTTCCGACCTACCACTGTTATTCTTCGACCTATTTTGACGACTCAACCTTTCTTGCTATGTCCTTATTTCATTTCAAGCATGTACAAACTGTCTTGGTGTCTCCACTTGTTGGCTCTTGATTTCCTCATTTGGCACTGAATCTGCNTTGTTGGCTCTTGATTTCCTCATTTGGCACTGAATCTGCATATTTTCCCTCATGGAAAGTAGCATTTTTATCAGACTGCTTTGCTTAATCACATTTTCTTTATGCGTTCCTCCAACTTCTTTCCATATTTATCATTTCTCCTGTTGCAGAACACCTGAGTCTTCTCTTATGTTTCACTTTGCTCCAAGCTGCTGTTAACTAGGCCATATTAATCCCACCTAATTTCAGCCGTCTAAAAGATAGTGTGCAACATGAGCTGTTCATTCTACATATTTGTTCTCAAGTTAAGAAGGAAAGATTAGCAGTTTTAGAAACTTATTCACAATGTTTACATATCTCAGGAAGGGAGGAAGTCATCTGTAGAGGCAAATACTTGTCAATTTTTAACCATCAGAGCTGTTGATACAGTTAGATTAGATTGTCCAATTATTTTTAAATGGTTAAAATTAATCCTTGTAATATATATGCCACTGTATTTTCATCTCTTGGCTTTCCTTCTGGTGATCTCCCACACTTATTCCGTAGTTCTGTATAACATAATATTTTCATAACATAACATAATATTTTCAATTTCTAAATTAAGAACTTTAAAGGAATTAAAGACTAATGTCTCACAAGTAAAATTCTTTTTCTGAAATATATTTTATGTTCTTTTTAAAGAAAAAATTACCATTGTTGAGAACACCTTTTTTCTGTACTACCTTTGGCTTCTCACTCTTGTTATTGGTCTGATGATCAAGATAGTTGAAAAAGTGTTTCTG
>VZTM01036191.1:1764-16644 GCA_013400555.1 Jacana jacana
AATGGACTGAACCTACATCATATTGATGTGTGTGAGTTCTTTCCCGGCTTGCTATGAATAATGGACCCCGGCAAAACATGGTTTTGAAACCATTGGAGGGGGTTTGGAACTTGATGATCTTTAAGATCCCTTTCAACTCTAACCATTCTATGATTCTATGAGAAGAAAAACTAAAAGCTTGGCGTTAGTAGTGGCAATAGTAAAACCACCTTCAATTTCAGTATTGCCAAGATTTCACCCTTAGTTTCAGAGAGTTAAGGCTTAGACAGTGGGGTAGTGAGGCTGGTCCTGGCCTCTCTGACCAGTCCCTGAAAGCCTACTTTTCTCACTTCCCTTGCCTTTTGAGAAGCACTATGGACACCAGTACACAAGAAACCTGCAAGGACATGCTGGAGGCTGACTAGCTGGAAAGCAGCTGTGCAAAAAAGGCCCTGGGGATTCTGATGGACAGTAAGTTGCCCACTAGCTGCCAATGCACCCTAGAAGCAAATAAAACAGCATTCTGGGCTGCATTAGGAGAAGGATTGTCACCAGATCAAGGGAGGTGATCCTTCCTACTGAGGAACATGGGAACATGTCTACTGAGGACATGGGAGATGCCCCTTGATTTGGGTTGGAATTAAAGTGAAATGCTACATCTCAAGCAGATAAGGGACTTGGATTTGGTCTCCTGTAGACAACAGCAGTACTCGGGAGAATGCAGGTAGAACACATTCAATTTGGCATTTTATAAATGTTCCAAACAGAAGTTTTATGGAAATATTTCCCAAAATTTTGTTGGGGGAAAAAAAAAGGTGTTTCAGGTGACATATAACTGCATCTCAGGACAGGAGTTGATAAGATTGTCAAGCAACTGTTTAATTTTTTCTTACTTTTTTCTTACTTTAAGACAAAAGATAGACATCATCTCCAGTTATTTAACAAAATTACTCCACCAACACATCATGAAGAAATGCTTCTAGGTTATAATATAAACAAGCATGTGTAGTTTATACAAGGACATCAGACATGGTAAAGTGATCTTGAACTATTACTTGCTGCATTACATCTGTTAGAAATTTTTGTCCTTATTCAGAAAACTCCGAGGATGCATCTCCACAGATGTCTGCTCTCAGTAGAGTACTTCAGCCCACGCAAGTTTCTATGCAGCCAAGTCTAGATAAGGCTACCATGCATCTGTTTTTTCCAGACGTGGCTCCCTTTTCCATTCAGAAATGATGTTTATATTTAGGTTTTTGGATGCCTCATTGGAGCACAGAGCTGGAGACTGAAATTGCTGCCTATGCTGCATGGATAGTCATCAGTTATTGCCCCAAGCCAAGCAGGCACAGTAAGGCAAATATCTCTACGCAGTACTGGACTCACCATGCACACCTGTAGGAGTTTCTGCCATGGGAATCCTAGATATGGCACCTTGGTGCGCCTCAGCTTCTTCCAGTGCCTTATTTATGTTGCTTATATATGGTACAGGTCTTACTATTCCCCACCAGAGCATGCAGTGGGAACACAGCTGCCTTCAGCATGGGAACTGATGTGGCCTATTCATTATGGTACCCTGCTTCAAAGTGTGTCAAGATTCTTCTCAGAAAAATTGTTCATAAAGGGCATTAGGAGTATGACATGTCTGTAGGGGTAAATGTGTCCTTAACACTGCCATTTGGTTTATGGCTCCAATCACACACTCTAACAAATCTTTCTGTCCCCATTGCTCATGTAGGTGTCTAACTCGCCTATCATATATTATAAAAACGAGGTTGTTTTATTGGTTGGAAATGTGTTGTTATCCAGTTTCATGTCCCTGTGCTTCTGTTTTGTAGGGAAGTCAATCTTCCCTACGGCATTAATTATTTTGTACACTTCTGTCAAGCTGTCACTTCTTTTTCCTCTCTAATCTGAGCATCTCTGTACTTTCCATGCTTTCCTTACATAAAGGCCCCATTTCTATTCCTCCACCCATTTTTGTCATGTATGAGAGGACATAAGAGAACAGAGAGGACATGTCACTGGTTTATATAATTATACTATGTTATTTTCAATTTTGTTTTCTATCCTTTTCCTGCTACATTCTACCAGTTTGCCAACACTTTTGCTGCACACAGAGCAGATGGTTTGGCTAAGATGTCCGCTGTGACACTTTTTTTTTCTCTATGGTTGTGATTAATTTAAAGCCAAGAAATATGCTATTTTTCCCTTCCAACTTGCATTAATTTGCCTTTATATGCAAGGAATTTAATCTGACATCAAGTCACCTAGCTTTTTCTACTCCACGAGAAGTCCCTCCCAGACTTATCTTACTTGGACTATTTTTTCTATGTCCATGTATTTTTCAAATCTTATGGTGCCGCTTATTTTCTAAGATCATTCCTAATGAGGCTCTTTTCTTTCTTGAAAAGCAGAAATGTTGTCCCTGCTTCACAGTTTCTTTGAAATTGTCTGTTTTACCAGAAACACCCCATGCAGTGACACAGACACGCTAACTTAGTGCGGCAGCTTTTTTCCCTGAAGGTAGAGTGAAAGTGAAACAACAGTCAGCACTTAATTGTGCACAGCACAAGCGATTGATAAACCTTATCTTGCTTCAGAGTTTTAGACTCTGGTGCTGGTTTTCTCATGAGGATGAGAATTTTTCCACCCTGTTCCTCAAAACTGGGGGGAAGATCTTTATCCCCCAGCAGGAGAAACACTCTGGAAACAACATCACACAGGATTGCCAGGAAGGATGTCATTCTCAGAGCTATGACATCTACAGACTATTGTGAATGTGGCAGTATTAAACATAAAGAGAATAATGTTTTATATTGTGAAGAGGAGTTGCGGCTGTACAGAAGCTTAGTGACTGATGGCAGAGATGCAGAAACAAGAGACAAAGCCATATGTGGTGATAGGCCAGGGGCAGAGTGGTGAGAGAGGAACGGAAGTTACCCATTGCTTTCACAGGTCCAGCTGGGCTCACTCTCTTCTGAGACATGCAGCTATAGTTTCTCTGTATTTCCTTGATTTTGGTCTGCCTAAATGAGAAAAGATGAAATGCCTTTGTCACTCCCAGTGTAAGCAGACCATCCTAGAGCTCACTAGCTTAGTCTATAAGGCAAGAGGGGAGGCAATCCCGAAGCAAACTCCATCTCCCAGCACTGCTTTGCTACCCTGAGCTCCTCTCCATGCTCTCTGACTCTTCACACCAGCCTTTGCCTCTGCCTCTCAAGAGTTCAGGTACTGCTCCAGGTGGGTATTCCCCAATAGGACTGGCCAGTTGGCAACAAGAGTAGTTAGGGAGCAGGTCCTTGCATGGGTATAATAAGGAGTGACATAGACCTGATCTTTTTATTCCATAGCACAAATAAAATATAAATTACCATTCAGGTCTCCAGGATAAGTGCTGATTTCAGTAGAGTCTTGGTTAGGATTTTTCAAATTGCATAACCTATTTCTGTCATTGGAATAAATTCTGAAAATCAAATTTTAGACTTCAGAAAAGTTGCTTATCATTGAACATTATGATAATCTACCCATTGCAAATGTTATTGCTAGAAGTTCACATCATTCCTTAATTCCTTCAAATCTCTGGATGTCTATAGTCCCACCGTGGAGACTTCACTGCTATTTCACATTTCTTCCATTTTACATTTTGACTTCTCAGATTCTGGCAAGTATTGTAATTTTGTTGCTTGGAAAATAGTAGGTATTTCCCTGGTATATCAGTGATTGACTTTAGCGAATGTTTTATCAGAGGTAGCATGAGAACAAGAAAATTGCAGTATCCAAATACTGTGATCAGTTGCCTCTGCCCAAACCTCTTTAGCATCTGGGAGTAAAATATGTCTCTTGTAATCTGTTTCCCATTGCGGTTTTAAAGGTCTGCAACATTTTTACAGGCTCAAGGACCAAAGTAACTCAAGACTAAACTGTGTTGGCTCACCCTGGGGTAACCCCTATAAATGACAAACAAATCAGCATTTCACAGTTAAAAAACAACACCAAGTGTTCTACAAAATCCCCCAGAAGTTTACTGCAATGATGCTAACAATGCTAGACATTAAGGCAAGGAATTTCCTTTTTGCATTTCAAGAGAAAAAACACCACAGCTGTTTTGCAGTAGATTCCCAGCCAAGTTGAAAAGGTCACTGAACTCAGCCATGATGTAACACTAAATAACGTGAATGGTGACTCCCTGAACCAGTGTTTCTCCAGAGCATTTCTTCAGAGCACTATCTGATAATAGTTTTCACCCCACAAAGAAGATGTCTACCAAGTGCATCTCTTACACTAAAATCTCACCTAAAACGAGCAGCAAGAGTCTTTGCTCTTCTACTAGTTGAATTGTTTGCAGCAAATGTTTGTTAACAGGCTCAAAGGAATAGGGAAAATCTGTTCCTGAAATTGATGTGCTTTACCTTCAAATAGTGGGAAGTGTATCCTACTACAAGAAAATACTATCTTAGCCTCAACACTCATTGTATAATCTATGATGTGCTTAATTAGAAACTGCAAGGGTCATAATTTCACATTCCTTTGAAAACATCAAAGTTACTACATAGCCTAAACAGGAAAGGAACAAGCCAGGGGCCAGAGGAGCTTTGATGCTGTGACTCACATCATGGGGCAGTAATGGAGAATGGGTCAGTAAGTGAATGCATGTCCAAAAACCTGTGTGCAGGTCATCATGTCCCCTCCTGTGTGGCAGGAGCTGGAGGCCAGGGAGGGACTGAGCAGCAGGAGAAACGTTACTGAGACAACTGATAGCATTTGCACAGGCA
Source organism: Jacana jacana (assembly GCA_013400555.1). Classification (NCBI taxonomy): domain Eukaryota; kingdom Metazoa; phylum Chordata; class Aves; order Charadriiformes; family Jacanidae; genus Jacana; species Jacana jacana. The sequence goes on from VZTM01036191.1 coordinate 6,519, forward strand.
CCCCCCATATTTCCACTGAACTGGCATCACTGGGAACCCATGGAGAAGCAGCTTACCAGGAGGAAAAGCACCTGAGAAGCAGTGTTGAGAACTCATGTGAGGGGTCAACCAGGCTAATGCCTCCTTCAACAGGACAGTGAAGAAAGCAGTCATCTGCAGTTATTTCTTATTTACCAGGCAGTGAAAAAATATGACTCTGATGTCCACAGAATGAGTAGCTCCTAACAAAATTTCTCTTTTTAGCAGGCATTCTTTTATATGGACTGCATATTGAAGCGTTAAATTGTTGCATGAGTGGCGTCTATCACCACACATAAGTTTATCTGGGACTTGCTTTTAGCTGTATGGCTAGATTCAAGCTGTTCAAGACATTTGACCTTAGGTCATGCTTAACCACAACTATTGCTTGAAGTAGGTTCTACTTCTGCAGCATTGGTCCTCCATATACCAAGGCACAGGGATTTTTGGGATGCAGTGCTGGGCGGGCAAGCAGGCATGTTTCAGAACTCACTGCAATACACCAGCATACACAGAAGCAGGAGGGTGGGTATCAAGAGGATGGGGTCAGACTTTTCTTGGTGGAGCCTGGTGACAGAACAAGAGGCAACAGACACAAGATGGAACACGGGAGGTTCTGTCTGAACATACAGAAAAACATCTTTACTTTGAGGGTGACAGAGCACTGGAACAGGCTGCCCAGGGACGTTGTTGAGTCTCCTTCTCTGGAGATATTCAAAAAACATCCACCTGGATGTGTTCCTGTCCAGCCTGCTCTAGATGAACCTGCTTTGGCAGTGGGGTTGGAGTAGATGGTCTCTGTAGGTTCCTTCTAACCCCTACAATTCTGTGGTTCTACAAAAATAGCTACTGTCATAAAAGAACAGCTAGTTCTGGAAAGGATAGTGTCCAACCTACCATGTTGTCATTGATAATAGCAAAGCAAAACTGTGGTTACAATGTCCACATTTGCACATAAGGAGAGAGGCAAAATGTAAACCAAACTATATTTGCTGTCTTGAAGGGTTATTTCCAAATACTCCCTCTCTCCTGCAAGGTAAACAAACTGTGTACTTTTGCACTTAGTTCAGGTGTTCAATGAGAAGCTTTCATTTCAAGCACATTTACATTGACTCTCCTTTTTCCTCACACAAATTATGGAAGATTCTGAAGAGGAAGTGTGTGTTGGTAAACAGAATATCAAAAGCAAAAAGAAAAGAGCAAAAAATTATCTCCTTACATCCACCCTTCCTCTGTGTCCAAAGTACCTGCCTTGCCCTGGACACAGTTTTATTGGGCAGATGGCAATTTTTATCCTCTTTCTTATTATGATGAATGAAGACAGACAGAAAGGACTTTGTCTGCAAAATCTTCGCATTAGAATCCCACGCGTTCTTTTCTTGTGTAAACTCTACAGAATTGGAAAGTCAGTGAGGGCACACTATTAAAAAACAATCCAAAGAAAGGTCTGGTGAGATATTTAAAGGGAAAAACCTCTTCAAGATTTAGCTGGCTATGAATCAAAATCTCATTTTTTGTCAGGTCTTGGGGATTCAGAACCTGTTCATGCTACTCACCACAGCGTTGAGCAGAGATGCTAAATAGGTATCAGCAGCCCACCAGAGTACCAACTGTGATATAGGTCTGATGACACACCACCAGTACAACTACCTGGGACGTCTCAGACCAATGCTGAGTAGAGGCAGAAGACTTCATGCCTACCTATATAAAGAAAACCCAAGTCATTCCAGTGCTTTGGACATGATATCCTTAATTTCTGAAAAGCACTCTGTATAGTTGCATGCGTATACACAGGAAATATCCAACAACTCACAAAGCTCTGAACAAAGAGCATGATTTTCAATATTTAGATTACTTACTTCATAACTCAGGTAGAAAACTATGGAATAAAAACCATCTACATGGAACAAAAAAGTTGAAACCAAAATTAAATACTGTTTCAGGTCCTTATTACGTGTGTTTAAAAAATAACACACAATTCCAGTGGGAAAGAAAAAATCAATTTCATGTCATTTATGTGATTAACTTGTCACCTCATTGTAAAATTGGATTTTTTTTCTGCTTGCTAGTTGCTTTCCTTTCTCAGGTACTTAACTTTTCTAAAGTTTACCTTTCCCACAGCTTGTCTATTAGTAAACCTTCCTTAGTGACTGATTAGAAGCCATTTTATTGTCACTCATGTTTCTGCATTTGAAGCTGGGAATTTAAAAGAAAACTACGTAGATAATCCCCATCACATTTGACTCCATTCTAATAACCAATTAAAGAAAGAAAGACCACTAGATTACCTTTTTATTATTATTTTGTGTGCTATAGAGAATAGCAATGGAATAGAAATTTGTCATACTCTGAGAAATAGAATCATAGAATCGTTCAGGTTGGAAAAGACCCGTGGGATCATTGAGTCCAACCATCAGCCCAACTCTACAAATTTCTCCCCTACACTGTGTCCCTCAACACCACATCTAATCTACTCTTAAACACAATCAGGGATGGTGACTCCACCACTTCCCTGGGCAGCCTGTTCCAATGTCTGACCACTCTTTCTGGGAAAAATTATTTCCTAATGTCAAGCCTAAACCTACCCTGCTGCAGCTTGAAGCCATTCCCTCTCATTCTATTACTAATTGCCAGTAAGAAGAGACAAGATCAAGTGACAACAACAAGATCAATTGTTTATTCTTTCAGATAGAATAAAATTTTGGAATAAACAAAGTCACTTTTCAAAAATATCCTTCTTCACAAGGAAAATAAGTTTTGAGATTAGCAGTCTCACTTCAAACACTGATATTTCCATTTCATGCATTTTTGTAAGCTGTAAGAATGCAGTTATTCTTTTTCTACTTCCTAGGCTTAAAATGACTGAAAAGGCTTTCCAAGAGCTCACCTTTGTTCTGACATTATTAGTGGAACAGGAAAGGTAAATCCAGAGACTTCAATGGAGTTGCCTATGTCTTTAAGAGGAGCTGATTGACCTTGCTCTGACAGTGCATGCTGTATTTCAGCCCTGTGAAAAAGGGAAGTCAAAGAAAACTGGTCAGAACTTCAACCAACTAGGTTCTTGTGACAACAGGCAGCTCCAATAGATTTCCAACAAGCCCCAAGCAGATTTCAGGTTTTGTCTCATGAAGCTCATGCTTGTGCAGGATGTGTGCTGCAGAGCAGCTCAACCACCATGGTCATGTAAAATGCAGTGACACCCAAGATAGCAGGGCAGGCAATGGCTCTGATACTCAAAGCAACCTGCCTACAGCAGCACCTGGGTTTTTAACTGTCCAACTCGGAGCTCTGTGCTACTATGAAACCACAGCTTTAAAGGCACTAGTGAGCCTCAGCCTCTGTGCAGCAGGCAAACAACATTGCAGGGTTTCCAGAGTCTGCAGCTCTGAAATAACCTTTCTGTGGAAGCTATGGAAGGCTGGGATCACTAGGACTCCTAAAACTTCCATGTTTCTTGATGGGAGTTGTCAGATCAGGAGTCTTACATCTTTGCAAATCATGGCTAAGCTTGGGCATGGGAGCCTAGAAAATTCCAAGTTAAGTCTCCTTTTGAAAAGAGACTTTTGAGAGATTTTTAAAATATTTTTTGTGGGAAATGTTCCATCCTACATGCAATTTTTCAGCCAAAAGTGAATATTTCCTCCAAGAATTTCCTTAAAATGGAAACTTTCAGCCAGAATTAGTGCTACCAAATCCATTTTTGATACCATTTACTGTACTCAAAGTCACTGTCAAAGGCGAAGGCTGAAGAATATAGACACTTGGTTGCAAAAGGTTTTTCTTTGTTTCCAACACCTTGTATCTCAAAACCATTACTGGGAAAGAGCATTTGTGCCATTTTGGATGCTTAATACCTGCATGCTATGCAGAATACTGAGTGCCAAGAGGCTCCAGAAGCTGCCCACCAGGAGCCAGGAACCTGAATAGTAGCGAGGTATGAGGAAGATTTGAGATCTTTTATGCTTTTATTTGCTCATGTGCTTTTCAAGTCTCAACCTTTTCAACAACTGCAACAAAACCTACTTATGCCTACATGTCAACTTTTGCCCCATGTGAACCTGGAAACCCCCTTCTTGCAATTGTCTCTTGTTTCACCCCACGCCTGTTGGAACACTCCTGGTAGAAAACCCTGCAGTAGATAAGGTTGCCTATGGCTTGGTGCAGGTGCATGGGGTATTTCTGCCCATACACAAAGCCAGTGAGGGCCCATCCAGCCCTGCTGAGGAGGCAGCACAGATGGGCATGCCAGCTACTATCCTTACGTCAATACTTCTTACTGCATATTAGCATGGTTGTTGTTTCTAAATATCTCTGAAAACTAAATTTTCAGCTGAGAAGAATGACTGACTGTACCTGGATGACTCATCACATCTTCTGAATTTTTCAACCTTAGAACCCCAAAGCAAAGATTTGACAATGACATCCTTTATATCTGCAGGGATTCCAGTAGGGTGAATCCTCCCTTGAGCTGTCAAAGCTTCACATACTGCTTGTGAGCAGACAGGGAGGTGTCTCTGGATTGAAACATGCCAGCCATTTAAGGATACACAGCAGTAGCACAGAATAATTTGGCAAAGGAGGGTGGAAGAAATGCTTCATCCAATTGAAATGGCAGGAACATTCACAGGTAGGAAGAATGCAATTATCCAGGCTGGAAGAAGGACAAGATGCCATTCATACTGCAGAGTTGGCATTTCACAAAATGAAATAACAGATATTTTTGTGAACTTCTGTCACGCATACATTTTATTAATTAAATCTGTAAGTACTACTCTGCCTTTGGCTCTTTTCTCTTTGCATATAAATGCAAGAAGCCTGAAATGTCATTATATATATATATATATGAATGTATATGTGTATATACTTATAATTACACACCCCCATCTTTTGGTTCAGACTAGATTAATTTTGTGAAGTGGGTGAAAGGGGGAAAAGTTGCTGTCTGGGGCCTCTTGATCATCTCCAGCCTCCAGTTGCAAGGAGAACCTAGACAGACAAAACATGAGAAGATATGCTGGAGGCAGCAATTTAGACTGACAGGGTGATATACTAGGTGATCATACAGATTTTGCTACGTTTAACCTCTCTCTCAGGGGTACTGAAATAACTACAAGAAGGTGGATGTTGTAGGAAAGACAGACAGGAGGAGAAACATAACTAATACACTGAGCAGAAGCAGGTGTACAGCCCTGCAAAGAGGCAAAACTTGCTTTCCCACTCTGCAGCTGACCTCTGCAAGATGTACCTGACGAATGGAGGTACACGTCACTGTTGCTGGCTGTGGACTTTGTAATAGTTAACACACACACACACACACACACACACACACACACACACACACACACACACACACACAAACTTGCTCCCCATTCGAAATTCCTCTACCCCTTGCTTCATTTAAAAGCTCTAACAATGGAAAATAGGTGAAAACAGATTTGCTGCAATGCCACGGGGGAAAAAAAAAAAAGGGAAGAAAGAAAAAAAACCAACCAACCAGGAAGGTTTATTATGTATTCATTTTTCTGGCAAGAAGTAAATAGAAACCACCTACATGGTAGAATATTGCCTTTCTTTCTTTCTCTGAGTGACAGAGCTGACCTGTTCCTTGTCCCCTGTCCCCAGGAGTGGTATGTTTGTGTGAGACTGAAGTGCCATGAGGCACTGTAGCAACAGGAAACCAAAGTAAGATATCTCCATGTAAGCTTCCTTCCAGGTCTCAGTGACTCAAATAACTGCATTAATTGGTCTTCTCCCAGTGACGTGGGAAATTCGGGTGACTGTCTGCCAGTCAACAGTTCAGTCACTTCTGCTGGTCATAATGGATCATGCACTTTCTTCTTTGCAATGCTGTGGTACTCATGATGAAAGTAAGCTCTGAGGGCAGTAAATCCTTCCACTTGAAAAGAGAATTCTTCAAGCAGCACTAAAAGGGAAAGTCGCCACAGAATATCCCATGTCCCTGACCTTGCTTCTCTAGTTAAGATTTCCAGATTTGCAGGGGAAACTAAAATACTCATCTACATTTATTTCTTAATGGAGAATGAGCTTTTTTTTTTCAGCCAGAACAAATGAAGCCTGAACATTTATCTTTTTTCTCAAGTCTTAGTTATATGGGTGTCTAGAAGTAGGACATGTTCTTTCATAAATAAAAATAAGTGATCTAGTAGTAACAGTCTTATTCTTTCAGTCAGGATCATTAGTTTGATTAGGCTGAACATGAACAGAGGGAAAAAGCAGATATTTTATCTCTAAACCACTTGAGCTAGCCCGGTTGTTGTTGTAACTTGACATGAACAAATGCAATACTACGTCCAAATTCAGTGTTCCCACTTAAAATTGATGTTGAAAAATGGAGAGTAGTTCAAAAGAGCTACATGACTCAGTGAATGACTGATCCGTAAAACCTGCCTGGTGGTAGGAAACTCGATACACTCCATCTATCTCCTTTATCTGAAAGCAAATCAAAAGGAAAATGTCTGCTGATAGCAGAAGATTCTTTTGTGAAGCAGGAGAAGGCAGAACATGATTTCAGGGTGGGAAGCTTGTCATGGTTGCAAAAGATGAAAAATAAACATTTTTGACTGTAAGGGTGATTAACACTGCAGCACCCCTCTGGGGGCAGGTTTACCTTGCTTGGTGCAGAGCCTGTCAGAGTTCCTAGGAGACCTCCATGCACATCACCTTATTTATGTGTCTCAGTGCCAGGTCAGGATACTCCCTCAGGTGCATTGGCATGACACTGGACTAAGGCTCAGCAGCCTGGTTTTTGCTGACGCTCACAATCTTTCTGCCCCCACTGCTGAGGCTGGCTGGTCCTCAGGGCTGAAAGCCTCTCCACTCATCTCTGCTTCGCACTGTGCAGGTCTAGCCTGAAGTTTTCAAGCCAAGACAGATACTCTGAAATTGTACCAAAACACAAATCAGACTGGGTTTATGCTGAAGTAGTTTTCAGTTTAGATTCAATTTGAAAAACAATGGTTCAGATTAGTTCTTGGTTGAAGGTCAATCAAGTTGTCTTGTGAAAGCAGAGGCTCTGACTCACCATATTTGCTGGATTTAGTGATGGATTCAGCTGGAGGTGAACTAACACATCTGCAACTGTTGGTCTCTCTGTAACAGAGTCAATATGGCATGGGGTGTGTATGGTCACAGCGAGCCAGGGTTTTTGGGCTATACGGTGAGGTGCAGTTCTCCTCCCCCTCCTTCTCCTCCAGTTTTGTAACAGAGGAAAATCAAGAAGGGCCCTCAGCACTCTGCTGATTTCTATTTGGTTCTCTCCCAAGGTGGAGAGAACTATTTGTGTTCACCATCAAAAATGAATGCAATATCCAGCTGCGTGGTGGATGTAGGCCTTGTGTCTAAACAGGAAGAAAGTTTGTTTGGAAAATATTGAGAAACCTAGTTATTTATGCCAGGAAGCCAGGAGGTAGCCTGACTTAAAGGACAGTGCACATTCCTACAGAAGCAGGAGATTAGCAAGATTAACCACAGATTAAATTCTGTGTATACATCTCAGAGTATATAACTAGGCTGAAATCATCCATTCATGTTTGTTTTCCTCTAAGCAAAGTCAACAATATATTCCTAATTGCTAAAGATACGGTGCTGGGTTCTAATTATCCTGATGTCAGATGTGGACCCAGTGGTTCTATGAAATATTTCTCCCAAACATGCAGTTTCCTTGGAAGCAGAGCTGAAAAAAATCTACTTCTGATGCACAGCCATTAATAAAACGAACTTGTTCAGTTAGGTAAATGCCTGGGACAGATTATAAACCACAGAGTTGATGAGGTTGGTAAAGAACTCTGGAAAACATCTCATCCAATCCCCCTGCTCAAAAGAGGCTCAATTAGAGAAGGTTGCTCATGGCCATGTCTAGTTGGGTTCTGGCTGTGTCTAAGGACAGTATCCACCACCTCTCTGGACCACACACTGGACAGCTTGTTTGACTACCCTTACACTGAAACTGAAATCAGTTTTCTGTATTTCAGTTAGTGCTTGTTGCTCTTCCCCGTCACTGGATTTTACTGAGAAAGGTCTGCTTCTGATCACAATCAGCAAGGAGACTACCACCTGAAATGGTTGAGAGCCGTACTGAAGTAGACTGGGGAAAGCCATGCCAAGGAAGGATTCTACTCTTGGAAGACATGCCTTTTCCTCTCACTGATGTCATAACATCATAGAATACCAGTTTGGAAGGGACCTCAATGATCTTCTGGTTCAACCTTTCTTGGCAAAAGCACTGGCCCAGCACCCTGTCCAGCTGAACCTNCTCCATCTTCTCTTGCAAAGCACTGTGAGACCTGTCCAGGACTTGCTGTATATATATTGTGGGAAGAGGTGATTATTTCTGTCCAGCCAGCAGATATAGCTGAAAAAAGCCCCAACTGAACAAACGAAACAACCCACAGATTTTGAGCCACCAGTGTTTTCACAAGACTGCTCATTTGCATGGAGGTTGGAAGTGAGTGGAAGATTTTGCCTCTATTTTGCATTGCAACTCCTTAGCTCATACTTGAACCATTCATTGTAAAAAAATCTATAGCTTCTTCTTTTCCGCTATAGAATGAGCAAAATTGTTTGTTGTAAGAAAGCATGAAAGGTGTATTCAAAATAGAATAAACATGTCATTCATTGAAAAATAGTATGTTTGATCAGAACTGCAAGAACTAAATCTGGTTCAGTCCTGTGAACAACCTGAGTTTTCCTGTGCAAACAAAGCCTGTCCTTGTGAACACTAATAGATAGCATTTTTGTCTCTAGAAGCTGAGTAAGACTCAGAATGCTAGAGGAGTTACAGAACTAGTTTGCTTTGACTGCTAGGAAATGTAAGCTGGAAATGAACACGGAATACTGATATTTTTTAGTCTCACTTGATGTTGACTGTATTCCTTTGTTTCAATTATATTAAATTATATCTAAAATCTGTGTGTTCTGCTGCTGGCCTAGTCCTATAGTTCTTGTTCAGGTAAATGGTATTGATTTCAATGGAAATTTTGTCTGAACTTTATCTTGAAGCAGAGAGACTTTGATTCTAAGCACATGCAATCTAATGCAAAATGTTGAGCTGACGTCAGGTTAAATTTCAGTCATGATACATTCATTGGCATGATAACAGAATTTCCTGTTGATATCAGTACAAACTGTCTTCGGGTCTGAAGCACTGGTATTAAGGAGAGTTCAAGTTTAAGAAGAAACATATGTCTCTGAAAGAAGGTGATTCCAGAATCCTGTTGTGACTAAGTTTATTCTTTCTTTCTTCAATTTAACCCTCTTTCTTCATAAACCTCTTCGGCCAGAGTTAAGCCCAGAAATACCAACTGAGCAATGCCTGTCATGTAAACCCTCACTAATGCAGGTCTTCAAAACATGGACACATCAGCAGAAAAATGGTCAGTCATGTTTGTCATTGCTAACAATCAGATCTCAAGACATACTCTAAATGCCACTTCATTCTACTTCAGTGAGATTTCATTTCATTGCAATTTCAGTTCAGTTCAATTCAGAACTGAGCGTGGTGTTGGCCATGGCTTATAGCCTGAAGACACACTTTGTGGATCTCAAAAGGTTTTGTCCAATGCAGAGAAACAGGCAAAGTAAAAATTTCTTCAGACTTTGTCAGAATGCACAAATTTGCAAACTGAACTAGAAATCTCAGAAGAGCAAGTTTGTATGAATGTTTTGGCAGCAGCCTGGAAGAAACACAGGAAGATAGCTGTTAACTATGGGGCAGTTCTGTGTTTCCACTTCCCATCTCCAAAATGGCAGAGATGCTTTAATGAAGCTGCTGACCTCTGTTCTCCAAGTTACAAGAGGTATGCAAAATAAAGCTTGCCTGTCTTATCTTACATGGGCGAGACACCACATCACCCCATTGAACTCAAGACATTATTTACAAAAAAGCTGTTTACAAGATTGAAGAATAAACACCTGGCCTTATAAATTTTACTTCCAGGCCTGAACATCTTAACTTCAATCAGTCAGGAGTGGAGAATTGACTGCCAAGATACAGGCTCATGACTTTAAACAGAACACAGCCTGGCTTATCATCATGTCTGGAGATTTCAGGCAGTTGGGGAGAAGTTAACAAAATAGAGAGAAATTATTA
>VZTM01036195.1:2104-20748 GCA_013400555.1 Jacana jacana
CTAATGTCAAAGGCTCATAGAATGGTTTGGGTTGGAAGGGACCTTAAAATCATCTAGTTTCAACTAGATGATGAGACATACTAGATGTCCAAACTGATAACAACTAGTACGGACAAATTTAGATGGATATTTACACAGACTTAACTGGACAATAAATTAAAAAAAAATATTAAAATTAACAATTTTTTTTAAAAATGAGAATTCTTTAAAATCTCAGCAATTTCTTGTTATTTTGCCTGCTATTCTCTTTAACTAAAAAAAAAAAAATTTTCTCTTCTCTTTTTCAGTTTTTATCTTCATGCTTTTTCTGTGTGTGAAAGTTCTGATCTTGCTGCAAAAATGAGCTATATCAAAATATATGACAAGTTGAAGTGGTCAAACACAAGCCAATCTGATTAATAAAAAACCTTCACTCTTCTAAAAATTGAAATGCTGCAAAATGTATGCATGAGAGTCTCCTGCAAGCTCTACTGGCACAGAAGAAAACATTAGCACTGGAATTAAAATGGTATGTCATACTTTCTGAACTCCTGTCATGGGGTGCCAAAATACTCATATATTATTTACTTTTAATGGACATCTCCTTTTCATTCTATATGTCTGTAAGCACTGATGCTGTTTCCTCTGAAAGAAAACTCCAAGTCCCAGTGTGAGATGATGATTCTAATTGATTTCCTGGATGTTTACAGTAGCTAAAAAAAAAAATAAAAATAAAAAATCAAATGTTTCCCAAGAGCTTGGACCTATCGCATGTTCAGAGTGCTTTTGAAAAGCTTTGGCCCTACTACAAGTACGCAGGATAGACTGGACTTCATGTACTGTGGATATCATGTGCGACCTCTTGATGAAAAGGCCATTACTGCTAAATATAGGCTCAAGTCACTGAAGCAGTAAAACAACTAAAATGTGCATTTTTTTAAAGAACAACATTATGGCATGTCCACACTTTCCCAAATAAATACAAAATTATTTCTCATCATCAACTTAAAGAGGGCATATAAAGAAAGTGAAGGCAAAAAAGTGGTCCAAAAAGACTAGAAAATTTAAATGCTTCAAAACTATCATTCAAATATTTGGGGAAACTTTTTTTTTTACTCCTTTGAATTGCACTATACCTTCACTTCTGCTTTAATTCCCATACTGGACTTATTCTTGGATCTTAAATAAACTCTGCACCCTAATACAGGGTTAACTGAGTACTTCAGAGACACTATATTGGGTAACAATTTGTTCACATAAGAGCAGCATCAAATAAGTTTGTTGCACCTTTCCAAATTCGGTCACTGAAGTGCAAACATTCAAATCAAGAAGTATTTGTCAATGGACTTTATCTCTTCCACAGGATGCTGTCACCTTAGAAGACACAGTGGCCGTTTTTGAAAAAGAACAGACCTGCCCTGTCAATAAAGCAGGACAAGGAGAGAAAACTGGGTGAAAGTGGCCTAGAAATCCAAGCTATTAAGTTCAAAGCCCAGGGGCTTCAAACCTGATGTGTACAGTGGGGGAAAGGTTAATTTCTCTAGTATTTTGTATCCCAGTTTTTCCTGTTCCAGTTTCATAAGTCGCTTCACAAAGTCTGAGCTCAAATTTTCAAAATACAACTAATTTCTTCCGGGAGCAGACTGGCATCTTAATGTCTAATTGGCCACTTTTAAACTTCTAGATATACCATAAAATTTATAGTTAATTAACAATATCAAGTAGCTGTTAAAAAAAAAATACAGTTGAAAAAAACTTTTCAATACCATTTTTAGACTTGTTTCAATTATGCAGCTATGTATTAATTCTCTTTAACGCAAGAGCCCTTTCTCCTGTACCTTGTGTTTGAGCCTTATCTCTAGCAAGGCATTTTAAACTAAATGTACAAAAAGGCCATTGATTTTTACTCTGTTTTGATAGTCTACTCTTTTGCTCAAGATTTTATACATGTAATGCCTTACTTTAGCAAAGCAAAGAAAAACTTTTATGGAAATTTGAAAGATAAATCTTTAGACACAGTTTTCTTGCTGTTTTCTACTCGGTTTTGTCACCTTTCTTTGCCCGCTTTCTGTACTTCTTTTTATGGAAAATGAAGTTGCAGCAATTATATTTTTTGCTTTGTCTCTTAGTATTAACAAGCATAATGGCAAGATATGTAGCCCTTGAAATTTTATAGTTTAAACATCACTGATGGGAGTCACAAAATATTTTGCTAAGACTTAGGAAAAATAAATGAGAAGTGTTTTCTTTAAACATCAACCTGAAATAGGCACTGAATCATTTATGAGTTTGAAAAGCTAAATATTTTCTTGTTCAGAATATATAAGAAACTGATCAAACGGTTCAATTACTATCAGGATCTAGACACACTGTCTGTAAGCAGGAATAGAAGCAAAGAAAACATGCAGGGAGTCAGGTGCACTGTGAGTTTTAAAAACAGATGCTTAAAATGAGTTCTGTGTTAAATACTCCATTCTTGCTTGAACACTTCACCAATGCTTAATTTCTTTTGATATGCAATAACATGTAAATGACATCATGTGCCTGAATTCAAAATAATCTTTTAAGCACTTTCTTTTAAGTTCTGTTTTCTAAACATTTGGGGAGTGGAGGGTATTAGCAAGAAGCAGAACAGTGGAAAAAACTTGCATTTAAAGGGCCTGTGTTTTATTTTTTTAAAAGTCTATTTGAATATGAAATTCATTAGCAACAGGTAATAATTTTCTCTACTTATTTAAGGATTTCTAAATATAAACTGTCAAACTAACAATTTGAAAATCTACAGACAAAATGGGAATGCAGTCACTCTGCTTGCAGGTAAACTGAAAGTAATAGGGGAAAAAACCCAAAACAACAGCCAAGCTAAAAAGATTTGCAACTTGAATATTCCTACCAACAATTTACTGGATAGATATTTGTCAAATTCCTCTTGCTCAACTTGTGAAGAAGTACAAAAGATTAAAAATGTAATGTCATTTACATTTTGTAATGTGCGTGACGGCTTTTTTAGTGCAAATACCACCAAACTGCAGTCCTAACAGCCACTCAACCCACCCTGCCTGCTCTGGTGAGACACTCTGAAAAGTCTCTCAAGAGCCCATTTAGTGCAGGGCACCTTTTCTCGTTTCCCTGCACTAGCAAGTTTCTGTATCACACAGACCCTTATTAGCAGATGTGGAAAGGGCAGCCTCTGAGAAAAGCTGTCAAAGTTGCTTTGAGCCGTGGAGGAAAATGTCCCCTAACCCTGTGCTCGGAATTTAGAATTTTCCTCCCCCACTTACTGTCTCCAGAGAAGCAGGGTGAAATTACACAAAAACTAGGGTAGCTTACTCAAATGAAGAAATAGCAGCTTTATAAAGTGCCAGTTACCAGCAAACCCGTATCATGAGTAGCATTAAAATGCTCTTCTCTTTGATTGTCTAGTGCTAACAGTAGGCCTTTAAATTCAAGATTAATTAAGGCTGCAGCCTGTTATTCCTGAAGTCAAGGGCAGCTTTGTTTTGCCTCAGACTGAACTGTGATTTAGCAATTGCTGGAAAGCAACAAGCAGCTGCACACCAAGTAATTCAGCGGCTGTTGGGTAAAACTATTGTCATATACCTCTGTGAGGCTTGAACTCTCAGGGACACTGAGGTCCAGGCTGGCCAGGCAGTGAGCAGGTCTTTGGCCACAGGCTAGAGGCTGTGGCTCCCCACCAGAACACCCAGGGAAGTTGCTGGAAGACAGATTGCCTGATGGAGCAAGTAGCCACAAAGGGATGCGGGGTGCAGGGGAAAGACTGAGACCCAGAGCAATCCCAGGGCAGCCAGGCATCAGGGTTGAAGGGAAGTCCTACAACTCAAGGTCAGTGAGCTGGCATAAAGCAAGCCCACACAGACTAATTCACTGTACCATGACACAGTGGGAATCACTTTCATTTCTAGTGCTGTTTTTCCTACTCACTTGGAATTTTCTGCATTTAAAAGTATCTAGCTTTCTTTTTCCTTCCCCTCCCCGCCCCCTTTTTTTTTTTCCCTTCTGCATTTAAAAGCCTTTTTCATCTTCTTTGGGGAGCTCATTTTAAGAAAGACAAGTAGGTTTATTCATCTCACCGGAGATCTTGTCAAAAGCTCCTACAATGTACCCCTTCTAATGGCAAGATAACTTCAGTAAAATGAATGTTCTGCTCTGATGCACGGTTTTCAAAACAGACACCACATTGGTTTTGGCTTAATGCCTTTTCTTCTATGAAGCTGCAAATGCAGAGATGGGGTGCTGCTGGGTTCTTATAAACCACAAGTTGGGAGTACTGGGGTGGTGTCATCTAATTTTCAGAAAGACTTCATCCTGTATAAGCATCTCAGGTCCATTATCCTTGACAATAAATTACTACCTCTACGAACCATTTAAGTGTCCTAACACTTTCAGATTTTGTAGAATTTTTTCAAAAATAATTGAGGCTACATATCCCTTAACAACTCTTAAACTGCTAAACCACCATTTTCACAAATTAAAGTCAACACAATGTTATGTATTAACTGTAATAATCCTGGAATTTGGCAGCATCGCTTGAATGCACTCACCATTTCAAAATAAAACTTTCCAAGTGCATTTAAGTGGAACAGTTAAAAAAAACACACATACAGCAAAAATGTTTCAACTTGACATGCAAACCACGTATCACTCAGAACAAGTACCCAGACAACAATTTTACAGCTACAAATAGGTTTCCTTCATGCCCTGTTCTGCCTCTGGAAAAAAAAAAAAAAAAAAAGTCCAACTTTTATTCCTGACAAGTATGTATTAATCTAAGTATCAAAGTAAACCGTACTATACAAGTACCTTGAAATTATTTTCTTTACTATAAAAGAACCTCCAGTTTATCCTACTTGCTACTTTCCAGTGCAGCATTAATCACACCAGAAAAATAATAAAAAAAAATGGTTACACAAAAATTACTGACACCATTTGTAGGCCTTCACTGAACATACAGACAATTTTGATTTAAAAGACTTCATGCTTTTACTGAACTGCCTTCTGCTGGGTCATAGCTCTATGCTGCTTTTGGCTGTTTCTTGCTACCTTTCTGCATGACTGAAGGGCTGCTGCTACAGTAAATAGATCCCAGTATCTGCCACAGTTCCTGCTGATCACAGAAGTTCAACAATGTCTCAAGACTTTAACAGAATAACTGAAAATCCCTCATTAAGGCAATTATTTAATTGCAGAGAAACGAAAGCAGAGAAAATAAGAAAAAAAAACAACCCTCAATGGCAGCTGGTGCCTTTCGCTGGGGTGAACGCCAAAGAAACTTTGAAGTGGAAAAATACCCCAGCAGTTCCCTGCAGACTCCTCGCCTAATGTCCCTATTATGTAGAGAAGGCTTTGCACTGGCCTTACATAAAACACTGCCTTGATTTCAGTAACGAGGTCCACAAAAACATGTCTATTCTGGACATCCTGGAGGCAAGTCCCACTTATAAGTGCCAGATGATGGGACTGTTTAGCTTGAGGAAGAAGAGGCTGAGGGGAGACCTCATCACTCTCTACAACTACTTGAAAGGGCATTGTAGAGAGGTTGGTGCTGGTCTCTTCTCATGGGCAATTAGCAACAGAACAAGAGGGAATGGCTGCAAGCTGCAGCAGGGTAGGTTTAGTCTGGACATTAGGAAAACATTCTTCCCAGAAAGAGTGGTCAGTCACTGGAATTGGCTGCCCAGGGAGGTGGTGGAGTCATGTGTTCGAGAGTAGATTAGATGTGGTGTGGGGGGATATAGTGTAGGGGAGAACTTTGTAGAGTAGGGTCGATGGTTGGACTTGATGATCCCAAGGGTCTCTTCAAACCTAAATGATTCTATGATTCTATGATATTGTTCCACCTTGGAAAGTCTGCCCACTGAAGTATGCCCAGGACCCCAAAAATCTCCAGGCAGGAGAGGCGAAAGCATTAGCTCATCAGAGCAGATGAGCCCACTCCAGCAGGGAAAAACAACCCCACGGTTCCCAGTCATAGAAACAGGAAGCCCTTCCTAATGCCACCATGCAGAAGGAATGGCACAATGCATACAGCTTGCCCATAGCAGTGTAGGGGATCACAGTCAACTTGTTCTGCCCTAAATACCCACAAGACACTTCCTTGAAAAATCTTCCCTAGGAGTTTTTGCTGGTCCACAAAATTTACTATTACAGTTTTGGACTTGGAGGGCTAGTCCTAAAAATAAAGAATTCATTTATCCTTTTGGTATTTTGTTTCAGACCACATGAATGGATGATGTCACTTTCCTTAATCCTAAGGTCAGCGTTTGTGCCATATCCAGTAAATTCAGTATTTGAGGTCCTGTTAATAGTTTACAGAATATTTTTTGTTGTTGTTGGAGGTATGTGAAGTGTAAATAAGGAGATGGGAGAAGTTCCTGTTCTTACCCAAGCTTTCCTGGGTTGACTCAACCTCAATAAGTGAGGAAGGTGATTAACAGAGGCACCCCACAGAGACCACCTGCCTTGTCTTCTACCATTCCCCACCTACTGCCTTCCCCAAGGCAGAAGAGGGAGGTTGGTCTATGGACAGTAAGGTTTGTAAGAATAAAAGGTAACCCTTTGCTGATAAAAGCACACCCAGGGGCCTGAAGATCTTAAAAATATTTCTTTTTGACTTGCTCTGTGGTAGGAATAAGCTGCTCTGCCTGCAGGTACTTGAAATAAAATGGCAGTCTCTAAAATATGAGTTTCATATTTTGTGTTGTCACTAATTAACATGTATGGTCTGCCTCTGAGATCATACAGAGAACAGATTAAATGTCATAGATCTGTGGATAAGCAGGAGTATGCTTGTCCTATATTGTAGTTCTATTTTTTTTAATACTTTTTGTCCATTAGTGTGCTACTGAAGATATCCCAGTAGATTGTCTTTGGAAATGTATCAGGAATGTTGTTACTGGGTCAAACATTGGAGAGTATTTTCTAATCACCTTTATATAGGACACAGACATCAGACTTTCCAGAGACTGCTGAGACTCCAACACATGCTAGTCTGACTTTGAATGTCAAAGGTCAGCTCTTAGATGCCTTGGCCAACCTTGAAGTTTTTCAAGAGAAAGCTGAAGAAGACTCAGTGGCTGCCCTTAGCGTGGGAATGGCTGTTTTTCTGAGACTGTCATGATTGACCCTTGTCTGAGCTATGCCGCAGCTGCCCTGCATGTCCCTGTGCCTGACCACGTAACCCACTGGCCCAGACCAAGCCCAACATCCCAGTTTGACCTGGAAACTGCCTCCTCATCACTGTGATCTTGCCCGGTGATCACTGGGCTGAACCAGCTTACAGTCTCTAGGCTCACCTTGACCACAATTTGCTGACCCGTGTTCCTGGCTTCGCCTCAGACCTGCCACATCACTACAACCTTGTCTGATCTCTTCACTGAATCTTGCATGATCTCTACTCTTCTGTGAACCTCATTCCTCTCTCCAGACCTGCCCTGCAGGATGAGTCCACAGCTTGCAAGTTCCCTGCTTTGCCGAGTTCGTTGGCACACTGTGCCCCCAGGTACCCACCCCTGAGGACCAGCCATCCCTTGCTGGGGCTGACAGGAATGCTGGAACTGGGAGTACAAACCGGATACCCACAAAATAAAGGTCTGGCACCATGCTAGAGTCCTGCTGAGCTGGAAAAAGAATCCAAGAGCATCCTGTTAAGTGGTAAGAAATACTATTTTGTACTCAAACAGTGTAGCCTTTGTAAAGGATGCTGGCAGAGCAGCAAAGTAAAACCTCTCAGTCATTTCAAAAGCAGAATTTATACTCCTTCAGCTTGACATTGAGTAAAAAAGAACCTCGGTTCCCCCACAACTCTTTGTGGTGTGGGATGATCCTGCACGACAGGAACAGACTGCCAATGTGCTGATTAACCTGATCACAAAGGAAGTCTTCTGGGGATCAAATTTTAGTATGGGTCAGTTAAACAGAAATTGAACATAACCATTGAATTGCAGTATTACCATCTGAATGACATCAAAAGCAAAGTCACATACACAACAAAACCGTCTAAGACTTCCTCTACCCTGAGCAAAATTTAACATTAATGAGGAAATAACTTTAATTTTGACAAGGAAACAAGTGATATCCTCTAACACACTATATAGAGGTGAAGAGAGCCTCCCAAATCCTGTTCCATTCAATCAAAATATTCAGATAAATACTTTGAATTCTTAATAGAGAAACAGTTTTGTCAGGTAAAGGGTCATCTAGAGTCAGCATGATCCTGAGGATTGACTGAGCTCACCCAGTGTCACATAGTATCCAAAATTTACTGTAGAGATAACCCATATCCTGGCACTAACATTTCACAAGTGAACAGTTTGACAAATTCAGATTTTCTCATTCTTTGTGAGTTGCCAATTTTAAGTTGCCCCATAAAAGACAACAGAATACATTCTTTTTTTCCTTCTGTTAGTTCACAGCTTAAAATAACAACATACATCAAATTCTGGTACTTGACACAGGCATCAAAATTCTTATTTCCCATGGTGATGGTAGGAATGCAGAGGTTCTTAGTAACATGGCCTGACAAAAGAAAGGTGAAATCACAGAAAGTATGGACCAACTAACTGTACTTCATGCATTTCCACTGGAACACACTATTTAAGCCCATTAGATACATCTCAGCCTACTCTGGCTACATAGAAGTAGTCAGAGCTACAGGTGCAGAGCCCTGGAGACAGCTGCCGACCTGATTTTGTGGATGGCTTCTAGCATTGCCCTTAGAGGACAGTCTGTGGTTTGTCTGCTACCAGAGCACACAACAGCAAGTACAGTGGAACATAACACAGAGACATCCCTCCTCACTGACAGCAGTGTTTCTGTCGCCAGGGAAGAAATGAGCAGACCCAATGAGCTCAAAACAAAGGCACAGCAGCCACCTAGGAAAGGGGGCCTCCTCGGCCCCCAAAATGTAAACAATTCAAGAGCTTGGGCAGCAGGTCAGCAAAATGGAATGCTTCCAAACATTGCCCACAATACATTTTGAGTTACAGTTTAAGCTTTCTCCCTCCCTTTTACTTTTCTTGGTCCCTTCCCCCATCTCAGCATTTCAATTACAGCTCAACAGGAACATTTTTTCTGCCATTTCAGAGCTGAACTAGCTTGGCTGTTCTCTCTATTGCCCAGAGCAAGAAGATTTCAACAGGGAAAGAGCCAGTATGTGCGAGGTACATGCTCTCTTTAGAGAGTTAAGTATTGAGTTTGAGTAGTCATCCCTAAATCATTTAACTTTGCCACAATAAGCATCCTTGAGGTTAACCAAACCATCAAAAGAAAGCAGTAGATGCACTAGGATTTCTTTCCAAAAAGCACAGCAGAGACCTTTTCCTGAAAAAAAAGCATATTAAAAATTAATGAAGCTTCTCTATCAGTGACACATTACTTGGTATTTTCACACAGAACCTAAAATGAAGTACCAAGTAACATATTTTGAGCTCAGTTTCCCAATAAGTTAAAATGATGACAAATGAATCATTTCTGAAAGATAATAAGAATGTATCTAAGTTAAATACTTGCTTTACTGTACCATTGTCAAACAGAATTATTATTACTTTTACCAGACATTTAATATAGCGGAACCAAAATCTTTGTACTATAACCTCAACACAAACTTGTTTCTCTCACTATGAATATGTTTTGGCTTTATCCTCATCTATTTTTGCTGATAAATTCTTCAACTCCTAGAAAGGAAGCTGCAGGAGGCTGTTGTCACAGACTGAATACCAAATTCAACCATCTTCTCTTAAGTACATCCAAAATATAACAAAAGCACAGGTGAAATATCACTTTTCATTATACTGTAACTTACAGGTGCCTTGATGCGACGCAACAACATTCATTGCTGCAGGCGTACAGGAGCAGAGAAGTATGTATGCTTTCACAGACTTATAGAAAAAATAATTAGGAACTCATTTTTGAGAATATCTAGCATGATACAACTCAGTCAATTATTTTTATATTCAATTTATTAAGACAAACTGCATAATAATTTTGAACCATTCTTGTAGCAGATCCATCCTGTTTACAGAGTGACACAAATGTTTGTAGAAAAATATTACCTGACCATGCCATTAAGGACTGTAACTTAAAATATTTTCCCTTGTGTAACCTTCAACAAAGACATTATCTATTGCACCACTGACTCTATAAATATGGCGTCAGTTGAGATCCATGCAGATCAATGGCCTGATAGGGCTCTCTAAATCAGCGCTGCAATCTTCTGAATTAATAAAGGAGTTGACAGATTTAAAGGCTGGTACGCTCTGCCTGTATCAAGACTGGACATTCTTTCCCAAGAGACTTGCTGACAGCAAGGAATGGGAACGTGAAGGCTCAATCCTGGACTTGACTCCACTCCCATCTCTGGAAGGACATTCGCTCGTAGTTCAAGAAGGCTTTTTCTCCATGCCTTACTTCCTCTGCTTTTCAGTGCTGAGCTGTTTTTCTTAGTCCTACATCCTCCCCAGCTCAGAGTTCTTAATCCTCAAGTACTCCATACACTTAACCACTTCTGGTATTCATTTCTTGGGCTGGGGAGTGTCAGACACCATCTCCTTGCAAAGCAACACTTACGTTCACTTCTGAGCATTTTCTTCCAGTTTGATTATAACTCCAGCACCTTTGTCCTTTCCTTCAGCCTTTCTCCCATAGCTCTGTAAAAACTTTTTTTGCTATCATTTGCACAAGGCCAGAGGCTCAGTGGAGAGCTGTCAACACTCGGTCTCAGGATGGGTCTGGCCTTGCCTTCACAGCAGTTGACTGGTGGCCACATGCCTGTGGCCTCCATGTGCTGGTTTTGCTCTGGGAGCACCCGGGGCACCCCTACATAGTCACTGCTGGACAAACAGCCCCTCTGGGGTCAGAGGGCTGGGGGAGAGCAGCGTGCAGCTCCCAGAGTATGCTTGGACAGCACAGAGAAGGAGGCAGGCTGTGATAAGACATTACATAAAAAACATCCCCAAAGAGAGCCAAAGCTGAGGAGAGAGCAACCCTCACACCATGAGCCTCCCCCAGAACAGACCTCAGGCTGCTGAAAAATCATTCTAGCTGTCTCCCTTTTCTTCTTCAGAAAGGCCAACACTGTCAGCCCCAGGACCCAGACAGGCACTGGAAGAATGCACATAGAAGCACAATGAAGAGGCAGTCGCTTGAAAGTTTATTTTGTAAACAAATTTAAAATAGGTTTTTAATCATGTTTTTCTTAATTCAATAATTTGGAATTTTAGGCAATTAAATTATATATTTGGCTAACAATATGTTCCTGTTTCCATATGTATGGTGTGCTCCCTTTTGGTGACAGCAAGATTTTGAATCTAACAATCATCACTTTGCACTGAAACAGGTTATTCTCCATCTTTAATCTATTCCGTCCACTTCCTTTGGCTCCCATTCACCTGTCCTAGTCCCTTTTATAATCTCAAGTTACTCTTTTTTCTTAAGTTTTGGTACACTCTTATCTCCCTGTGTTTGCTCAACGGGTCCTAAATACCCTCTCCTGCTCCTAACCTACCCTCCTTATCCTGCTACTGCATTCCTGAGCCTCTTGTTGCTGAACATCCATTTACATTTCTCTGCCTCCTCCTTCCTTCTAGTTTTGTTCTATTCCATTCCTAGCTATCCCTTTTCTCAAAAAATATTAACAAAATACAAAGAGAAACAGATGAAGACAAGTAGGAGGGGTCTGGAAGGTTGTGGTTTCCATACAGCCCAGAGCCATCTAAAAGCCAGAAAAAGTCAGCAGCTGCATCCACTCTCCACACATGGGGATGCAAAGAGAAGGGGTTCTCCTGTCCCTTTGGATAAGTTGTAAATATCAGTACAGAGCTTCAAGAGTCTAGAAAAAACAGAGATTGACTTGTTTGCTCAGGTGAGAAAGAGAAAGGACTTCGGAACAAGCAATGCATCAGCTCTGTCCCATAAGTTTTTAAAAGATTAATTTTACCTACATTTAAAACCAGGTTTTCTCACAATATCTGTTCTTCCTATTTGGACTGTAATTAATCCATATCCCTTTTTCCCACCTAAGCCAGATGCTAAACTTACCCTGTGCTGCTCTCCCAAGCCTGTGACATCCAAAGGGCCAGGTTTGAGAGTGGCAGTTTTGCTTTTCTAACCTTTAAAGAAAAAAAAAATATGGCAAAGAAAATGGTTATATATTAGGAGCATCTTAGTGAAAAAAGATGCATAATATAGGATTTGGAGCCCGCAAAGCAATACCTTCAAGAACTGAGGAAGGCTGTCTTTAATTACTACATTGAAACTGATTTACAGTGGCCATTACAGATCTACACTTGCACTTCCTCTTCTTTCTCTTTGGAAAAGGTTTGCAGAGCCCTAACAGCTCTTTCTTCCTGCTCCCTTAGGACCCTCCAAGGGGCCTGAGGTTCAGTGCCTGTTGATGCACACCAGGTGTTAGTGCGTCAGTCCTCAAGAGAAAAACTAAACAACCCAGACACTGCACTGGGCAGCTCACATTGTTGAGAGCACACTTTCAGATAAAGGTGTTCTGCACTTGGAAACTCTTCTTTGACAGGTAACACTGAGAGATAGGACAAGTGTGGAAGTTTTTGAAAATCTGAATCTAGAAGTAATGAAAAACAAGAGTAAGACATCTGGACTGCAGACCCTCATCACAGGTCCCACAAGACTGTTTGGCATTCAGGCACTTTAATTTTAGTTCTTCATTAGAGAATTTCCACAGTATTGTATGGTCAAGAACTATCTTAGAAACTTTTCCTCAGAGCTGGTTCCTGCAACTGTGGGAAGGGCCATGCACCTGCTGTCCTCCCTGTAACAAGTATGTCAGCCAAACTGAACACATCACGAAGTATTGTCACTTCCCCCCATATTCACTCCTTTTACATAGCACTTGCCTTTTCGATGATGCAAGTCCTCTGACACACCATACTATTTTGCTGCTAATTTTAGCTACAGGATGATGAGAAATATAAGCTGTCAGGGTTTGAATATTGTTCAACTGAAGCAACAGTCTCAGCACTATTTAATTCAAAATTTTGGTTGGTTGTACCATCAACTTGTATTCTGGAACATACCCAGATTTACCAACAAAGTAATTGTTTTCATTCATGTTGTGCTAAATTGGCTTCAATAAAAATAATTAGCTAGCTGCAGTACTTATATCCCCCAAATTAACATTTACACACATCACATTCAGATGTGATGTTCTCCACAATGAAGCAGGAAACCCTGGGATCTCATAATATGGCTTCATATCGAGGGGCAGCCAAAGCTCAGAACAAAACAACTAGAGAGGAGAGGGTTTAGAGCACTAAAATTGCCTACCTAAGTATAATGTTAATGATGATAATGATTTATATTGTACTGCAGGGACATGTATAATGCTGTGCTGACTAAAATAAGAAAAGAAAAATTATTGGCTCAGTTTTAATTTTTCAGACTTGGCTCTTTTTTTCAAGTGGGTTTGGGGGCGGAGGCGGAAAGCTAATAGGCAGGAGAGAGACCCTGAAGCAAGCTGCAGAAAGGTATATAGTAGCTTTGGGACTGAAGTAGGGAGCAGTCTTAGGACAAAAGCCATTCTGTCAATAGTGTATACATAGACACACAGAAGTACAAAAAACGAGGAATCATCCACGCAGGTTCAGAACCCCGATTGCTCCGATTCTAGAAAATGGGAGAGCAGCTGCAGGATGCTCGCTGCTGGGTTGGTGGCAGCAGCTGGGTTTCAATGCCCACTCCTCACTCAAAACAAAGGAAAGGTGCAGAGAGGTGCTTTGGGTTAGTTTATTCTTGGACTATTCTGGATTTGTTCTGTAATGCTTATGCTGCTTTTCCAGTGGGATGAAACTCTGAAGTGCAATTAGAAGAGGCCCTCAGAGTAGTGTCACCCAACGCTATGGGGGCCAGGCAGGTTCTTTTTTGGGATCCTAGGCAGAACGATGACAGCACCAGAGGTCAGGAGCAGCATGCACCAGCCACAAATAGACATAGATCTTTATTGACGTTGGTAAAATTTAGCTTAGGATAAAATGATATGTATGCAAATTCTCTCTAAATGATGACCACGTAGGGGGAAATTTTTTTTGTAATCCAAAAATATGATGACACTAAAGCTTGTTCTCAAATAAATCCTTAAGCACTCTTCAGAATTACCTCCTTGGTAAATCCTGTGTAAAGCTCCACCAGAGAAAATAATATACTTGGATACAACCTGTGACAACCTTGCTGGACATACTCACAAAGATATTTTTCCCTGGAGAAAAAATAATTTTGGTTTCATGAATGGTAACCATGGAAATATCAGATCAGCCAAGGTTTCAGAATCCAGACTTGTTTATCAGATTTCACTTTCCTAAAGCATGCTTAATATAACAGATGTAATAAACATTAAGTACATTAAATTGTCCAAGCATTTAGTTACAGTCATTTGACACAAATCTATTACTAAACCTGGGCTGTCCTAGCTGAGAGGTCTCAACAGCTGCAGGATAGAACTGGGACCAAAAGATCTTCCTAGGTATCTGCTTCTTTCTTGAATGCTCTACCGGAGTGTCGGATGCATTGCTGTTCAACATGATGCATAAACACTGTATGCTCTTTTCACTGTAAGTGTGTGTGGCTAGCTCTCCTTCCTGGCTGCTGCACTCAGCTTTAGAGCCGTTATGCACAGGGAGGAGAAAGGGCTTCCAGGGTAAGGCAGAGGGAGAAATGCAGAGAGCGGAGAGGCTCTGCTCAGAGCAGAAAGCAGACCTCAGCCATACCATAGAGAAGTATCTAGAGGATAAAAACCACAAACCTTTAGGAGCCTAAAGGGATCATATGGTATCTATTCAACCCAGAAAAATCTCTGAAAGGTGACAGAGTACAAGCAGAAAGAAAACAGCTTATAATACATGGATACAAAAGGCAGACTTGATTTTAGAACTCTGACTTTAATCTTCCTATATACCAGCACTGAGACTTCCCAATTTCCAGAGCTAACATGCTCTAATCACATAACTTTTATTTCTAACAAAATGTATATTCCAGGAATAGAATATTCTCCTGCCTTTTGATATGTTTATTTTAAAGTGAGGTGAGAGTAGTTCCACCAGGAGGCTCAGATTCAACCATACACTGAGCAGTGTTTTAATATGGTATGTGAAGTAGGTTTTTTTTTCCTCTAGCATAAGACAAATGGATTAGAAAGAACGCAAAGAATGTGAATTTTGTAAAGTAAGGGTAGAAAAATACAATGTACACTTTCTATTTTTATCATCATGTAAGTACAGATAGACAAAGCCAAATAAAAACTGATAAGAGAATTGGCCTCTAAAACTGATCTCTCAAACTAAAACTGATCTAAAGATTTTGGAAAGACTAATAAAAAGGATAAAATTAGTGGTGCATTTGCTACTCTATCTGCCCCTGAATGTCATATTGATATAGAACAGTTTGCTATTATTTTCTGAAATTCTTCCCTTCTTCTGAGGAGGTCAACAAATAAAATGAGAACAGCTAACTACACATGCAGCGTTTGTCCATTTGTCAGCAAGAATCTCCACAAAACACTTGAAAATGTGCATTATCTGCTAGGAAAAAAAGCCCTGAACGATTTGGGGAATTCCACCACATTTTTTAAACAGTGAATCCTCAGCTGCATGAATTCTCAACTAGCAGCAAGTCATAATCTTCTCTGAATAAGCTTACATGCTTCTCCTTCAGGGTGTAGTTTCATATTATAGTTAATTCAATCTAACAGCAGGCAGAGGCCAGAGGGGGTGGACCTGCTTTCTCCCTGCTTTTCTGCCTCTTGCCTTGTGTTAAATTTAGCAATTGCACAACTCAATAGTGACTCCCATCAACTTGCTGATCTGAGTGAAAACTCGCAGCCTTTCATGAGTTAGCTCTCCCTCCAAGTAGAGAAGATTTACTGTGACAAGTCAAACTCAGACGAGTAAGAAGGAGCACACAAAAAGTGATGTGGGAATGAGAGAGCTATTGCTCCTTTCAGTGGCAGTCATTAGACCAAACTAAGCATGATATCAACTCAAGTCCTCAGCCTGTATCTAAGTTACTGTCTCAGTCTGAAGCCCTGAAGTCTGAAGTAGGTCTTTGAAGTGAATCCAGGAAGTAATGACAATAATGAATTTTGGTCGAGTTTGCAGAATAGCTATGGTGCATGCAAAATAGATTATTTTAGGAGGAAACTTTGCTGAAAACACTGTTCTGGAGGTACACCAAATACTTGCTATACATTTATATGCCGTGCAAGAGGCTCCTGAAGGGTTTAGGGCCTTGTAGGTACTCTGTAGTGCTTCTCATACTACACTGCAACGTGTGAACTGCGCAGGTGCAGCATTCTCTTCATGAACATGAAAAGCCCTGGTCAGTAAAGACCCTAAACAATTACCAGAATTTGGGGGTAGAAAAATAGACATTACTCTATTACAGAGCTCCTGAGCACATTTTCACATGGGAACAAAATACTGAGATTTCCACTCATTTGGATACCCACACCCACAGACCCAAGAACACCAACATGGGAGAGTCCTCAAGGAGAGTGAACTTCCCAGCACTGCTGAACCCCAAGAAGACCCCTGTGAAAAAACATTCAGGGACACATCTTTGGTCTGCTCCATGCCCCACATGGAACTGAGCCAAGGCTCCTCACTTCAGTCAAGGAAATGAGCAGAGCAGGGTGGGTGATGGTAACAAGGTCTATCAACAGTTTCCAAAGCAGTGACGTAATCAATCAGGTCCAGGATACATCTAGGTGCTTCAGTCATGAGCATGAGAAGACAGGGCTGGAAAAGGGACTGAAGACAAGCTGTAGTACACATCCAAGTGCTTCCTCACAGTGACAAGGCCATATAAACGACTGTAGACAAGGCTACCAACAATAGGCATTCAATGTTCATCCAGGAGAAAGGACTGGAAACAGTACACCTACAAAATGTCTCTTTGCCCTTAGGACATGGACATTAGGTCTCAGTGGCACACATTTTCTGGCTGAAGGCTAATGCACAAGACAGACATGGAAATTTTTCTAGAAACTCAAGCATTACTAGCACATCATTCTGCAAATTTATTTTGCAGGTAGGGGCAAGGGTGCCCGTGCTCTTCATTTATTACCATTGGTACCTGAATGCCTTGTCAATACTATGTTGACAGCAGACAAAGAACACTATCATAGGTAACCAATTGATCTGCATAGGGTAATGAAATGGAAACGTCAATAAAGATACCAGCGTTTAGCAATGTAATGTTAAGATAGCAATTTCAAGCACAACCTGGATGTACATTTATAGAGTAACATAAGCAAACTAAAAAGCAAGCTCTGTGTCACTCTCATCCTCACAGCCACACTGCCGGTGCAGTTATCTTGTACAAAGCTCACAGAGAACCCATATATTGTCATTTGGCTGCAACACTTACATAGTATTGTCAGTTCTTACCATCAGGGAAGTGATGCACATTTTCTGCAAGCAAAGCACTGGAATACATTTGTAAAGGCTTTTCAGGTCTAATTATTTCAGAGAACACTTAAATAGTCCCCCATTAAATAATTCCTGGCCTTTTCATTTGATATAGTTCTTCTCCCTTAAATGTACCTTCTAAGAGTATCTGTCAAAGCGTCATATTTACAGCTAGTACCTTCTGTTAAGAAGTGATCTTTCCTTAACACCATTTAC
Organism: Jacana jacana; assembly: GCA_013400555.1. Classification (NCBI taxonomy): domain Eukaryota; kingdom Metazoa; phylum Chordata; class Aves; order Charadriiformes; family Jacanidae; genus Jacana; species Jacana jacana. The sequence goes on from VZTM01036195.1 coordinate 19,747, forward strand.
ATTTTATTACAAGTTATGCTACGTACAAGGTAGCAGTGGTTGGTGCCTTGCTACAGCACAGTAATTGTCACTGATATTTCTTTATCATTATACAAGAAAAAGCATAACTTAAAAGCTTCAAGTGCAAAACACAGGTTAAAACAATGAAAAAATTGTAAGTGAAATAAGAACCAAAAAGAATGGTTGGTGTTCTTCGCAGAGTTTGAAGTTAGGAGAGGTTTTAGTACTTTCAGGATGGTAAACACCAGTTTAATCCTTAAGAACCGTTACAGAGGCACACAGAACCACAGAAACAAGTGGTGTATCAGAGCCTGTGGACCCAGGACTTTTTCCTAGCTGTTGAGACCGATTGCAACCAGACTACTCATTATAATGAGATGTGAGCATGCAGTATGACCCCCCCACAACTTGGCTAAACGGGCAGTGACAGAACCATAGACAGACAACCAGGACTCCATCTCTGGACAACAGGTAAAGTGTAAAGAGACACAATGACCCTTCAGGGTAAATTCAGCCAGTGCCAACAGAAACCTGTAAGTGGCTGACCACTCTACTGCCAAAAGCAGAGCATCGTATCAGCATGCAACCCACATTTAATCTCAGTGTGTTCAGACTCTGCAGAGTAGAAACAATTTCCTCTCTAAACTGCAACAAGACCTAGGATTTCAAGAACAGAGTACTCTAAAACCCTACACTCAAAATATTAGTAATTAAAAACAGTAAGTTCCACACGGAAGATATTTTATTATAAACCCATAAATAAAAAAACCTGAAGACTGTACTTTTTAATCATGAGGACAGCTTAAATGTAGTATTTCATAAGTGGAGAAATTCATAGTATCCAAAATATCATAACTTTGAATATATTGTGCACTATCTTTAACAGTTATTAATTATTTGGAACACTTGAGCTGTCAGCTTTTTTAGTTAATACATCTCAGAGAAAATCTGGAAATCACTGAAGGACTCATAGTACCCCTTTGCAAAAGCATGATTTTGATT
>VZTM01036200.1:292-15712 GCA_013400555.1 Jacana jacana
CTTTGGAGCATTATTATTCTAGAAAATTCAGATTGTGCAGGTTGTGAAGCAAAGCATATTTAATTAATAATATCAAAGTGAATTAAATTTTCTGGTCTTCTTGCTCAAGTTTAACATTTCCTATGAAGTGTAATCCTTAATAAATAAGGTTAGCATTTAGAAATAAGGGCTCTCAGCTGCCTGACAACCAGTAAACCTATTACATTATCAACTGTAAGTCAGACTGGATGGGTAAGATTTTTCATTTTGAAGCCCCACTTTGCCTCTTACAATATGTTAGTCATTGATGCTTTTATGGTTGTACCTCTAATTACCCTTTCTATCACTTCAGAGTCATGACATGCATCTTGCATCATTAAATATCATGGAAAATCCTTGTCTGACATTCTAAACTGACTTTTGGATTTAATACGTATATTTTTCCATTATGTTTATTAATAAGGCATAGGGTAGCTTTCTTGTTATTAATAAGATTTGCTTTACCATAGCATAATACTTGTATCTGAGGTACATATTGAGACGCACACGGAGCAGAGGTGGCTTCATGCTTCTATGGGAGACTGATCTCTATTTGAGAGCTGCCACGCTCTGCAGAGGTAAGGGAAGAGCCTGCAATGCTCCAAGCATAGCTCCATCTGTCAAATTATAATTTCCTCTCCTCACTCCCATACATGCTTTGGGGATCACAAAGGAAATGTTTCATACACACCACTCTCCATTCTGCCCCCCAAGCAAAACAGGCAGGAGGAAATTAAGGAAAGCAGGTCTAGATAATTGAATAGATTATAATAGGGACAAGAGGGCGAACAGCAATTCTGAGGTGATGGTGTAGCTGGGGAGAGGAAAGTAGATACAGCGTTGGAAAGCTCACATCATTTCTAGCAATTACTGCCTTAGGATGCAAACTTCAAGATTGTCTTCTATGAGAATTCACATGTTGTGCTGAATATTACTGTTCAAAGTAGACTGCAGTGCTAGAGTTGCTTTTCCCAAATGTACAAGTTTACAGGAAACAAAGCAAACCAGATGAAAACCACAGGTTTATAAACAGAGCTGGAGAGATAAGGAGATGGTTTCTACACTGTGTTTTCCTGTTATACTGAAAAGGTATCAAGAACATCTCTCATGTGCCTTGCCAGACTGGTTAGATATTTTTATTTAGCAGATCTGTTACAAAAAATATTAATTTAAGGAGTTGTTAGGAACCAATTTCATCACACTTTTAAATCGATTTCTACAGAAACAAATGAGGTTTCACAATACAGTAACAGAACTGCAAAACCTAATGGGATAGATTTCCAGTATTGTCTATTGTTAAGAATTTACAAGACCAATGTGCACAAACACACAGAAGAAAATTAGGCAAATGTCCGTTTGTAAACCTCCAGCTCTGCTGACTTAGCCTAACGGCTAAGCAGTATCCAATGGTAGTGCCATCAGCAAGGGAGAGAGAGTCCTTTCTCAGGTAGGCACTGGCTGTGGCATTCTGTGAATCTTGAAAGAAAAACAGCAGAAAAATAAAGATATGAAACACAGTTGTAGGGCTGATATCTCAAGTACCCTCAATAAGAGGGCCAATACTTCTGTCTCCACTGAGATCAGAGATAGGTTTGCAACAGAATATGGTTATTTTACAATTATATTACTGAAACGACTAGGCATGGACCAACTCATTCGGCAGAATGTGACATTATTTTATCTTCAGTTTAACTGGGAACAAGCATACAGGATATTTATACGTATTCTCAGAGAAAAAGGAGGACTTCTTTCCCAACTGACCTTTTAAAATACCTCTGCAGAAGAGAGACCTTATGATAGCTAATCTTGAGGATCTCTCATGGCAGTGAAAGTCACAGTGGCAGTTCCTATCTTCTTGAGACTTACTTACATTATATACCAGCTCTTCCATAGTCAACCTGGTCCCTCAGAAGAAAATACTTAGATGATTTTTGTGTGCCAAATATTGTATAAAATGTAGCCAGCACTCAGGACCTGCATAACATCCATTGATGTGTCAGACATTGAAAGCTACACAAATCACTTTTGAAGAGTAAAGCCTTTATGCAATCTTATTTCAGTTACAAAAAATAAAGGCCTGAATCTGGAACAAGATATTAGAGAAGCAGTATTCACCAGAACATACATACACACACACACATATATAAGTGCCAGTGAGACAATTCATCCAGCTGCACAAAGTGTCTAGAAATTCATCACAATGATACAGGGGCAACTGGTACTAAACAGTCATGCTCCAGCAGCCATTTCCTTCAGCCATAATGTGAATGCGAGGGAGGAGAAAAGAAGAGAGCATCAGTGAGAGTAACTATTGAACATAAGATAAAAAAATAAAAGTAGGTTGGATCTCTTCCTTTCTGTTCCAGTCATGAAAAATAAACTTACATGAAAATCAGTACGACAAAGAAGTGTTAAACTTACAGGGGAAAAGCTCAACTTACATGAAAACCCCTCTATGGTCTGAAAAATGGTAACACAGCACTGTAACGAATCTTTTTTAGGGTAAGCTACAGCTAAAAGAAACTACCTTGCACAGTCCAGCCTGAAGTTACTGCATGAACATCAGATGCCCCATCTGAATCACAGGGCTACCATGAACAGAACCATCTGTATTGGCAAAATTCAGTCAAGACTAATGTTGCAAAATTGTCGCCTTTTATACCTTGAACATCTAATGAGAGAATCAAACCTTCCTGAGATGCAAGTGTTTTTAATTTCATTAGTTGTGCTGGAATACAAAAAAATTAAAATATTAATCAAAACAAATGCAAGTGAAAACTTGTTGAAAACAAAATCTAGTGGGCTTTCCAAGTGTGATTTTATCAGTACATGTTGCTACAACTATTTTTTTTTAAATCCCTGCTAGCTCTTTATCACCCATCAGCAGGTCTTCAACACGAGCTCAGCTATCACATGTCAATTAATAAACCTGCAAACAAGCTGGATGCTGTAAGTTAATTTAATGTGAGAAAGACAAGTTGGTGACTGTGTTTAAGCTGTTACACCATTCCCTCACCTTAATATTGAAGGTGTAGCTGCCTGGCAATTCAAGTTAATGTAACTCAAAGAAGCCATCATACTCCTCACTTCCCATCTCGACTTCACCTGGCCTGGCTCCAGTCTGCAATTACACAGTAAACTGGTTCAGAGTTCTGCACTGTGAATTAACATAGCAAAAGAACTGACTACTTTGTGTGTAGGTAAGCTCTGATTCCTGAGAGGTGACAAGGACACTAGGCTAGCACCAAGGGGATGGCAGGACTGTGGCAGTCAGTGTGATCTATGGTGTAAATGCACTTTGTGTGCAATGAAAGAACAGCTTCAGGGTAACATAAGGAACAGCACCCTTCCCACCCCCAACCATCTCCCCAGTGCTTCCAGTCAGAAACACATATAAAATAACTTCTAATCATGCCCACAGTACTCAAAAAGGAATTTAAAAAAAAATAAAAAGTAAAAAGTAAAAAGCATAAAAGACAGCTGGCAGATACCTACGTATTTAGTTGTTCAATTTCAGGCTGAGTTTACAAAAAATCCCACAAACAAATTCATTGGGCCATGGACTTTCTGGGAATAAAGGCTGACAGAACCAGAACTGTAAAGAACTACTAAGGGAAGTTGTACATTCTTTTTCTTTTCCTCCTGACTCATGTGCCATTCCATTCCCAAAGCAAATACATAAGGAAATAGGATGCCCCATCCTGTAAGTGTTCCCAGCCAGCAGAAACCTCACTGAAGTTAATTGCAGCTTTGTGTGGGAGCTGATAAGACAAGAGACCCTTAGGTAGAGATGGTTTCATAAAAAAGGATTTTAAAAGAAGAAGATTTCTCTTTATTTAATCATCTCCCTATGTATTCTTGTCATTCTGGGCAAACAGCCAGGAAGGAAAAAAAAATTAATCTCCTGCAATAGTAACAGAACACACGAAATTCATAATGTTATGATTCAGCCATTTTTCCTACCTTCTCCAAGTAAAAAACAACACACTGCATTTTCAGTTTGAAACACATTCCATTTTCTGCCAAACACAGCGAAAGCATGTAAGCCATATCTCTTAAAGAAAGCATAAACTCTGCAGACATCATTCCCATTACTATGCTATCTTTAAACTTTAGTTTTGTGGACCTCTTTGAGGAGACTGCAGTACCTGGGCAAAGGCTCAGGTTGGCAGTGCCGGCATCTCTGCCTCAGCGGCTCCGCAAGTGCCTCCCTCTTGGGCAAGTGCTTGGCTACTACTACTCTCCATGCCCTGCTCTGGCACAGCCCTGTGGCTCTTGCTGAAAACCAGGGCACCCATTAGTGCCAGCTGTGGTTTTCTGATAGGAAACTGAGATGGCTAATTAGTAGCACTTATATGCCAAGATCCCTTATTAACCATTTCACTTTAGAATTGTGTAATAGGAATATCGAAGCAATGTACTTTCTAAGCAAGATGCTCTTCTCATGTCCTGATCTTTCATTCACTTGGAAAGATGTTTTGTGAGAAGCAAGTTAATAATATATTTCTCTATTTTTGGCAGCAATTTTAAGTATTCTTGTGAATATTCAGACAGGTGTCAGCTCAGGGAAACCACTGCTTAAGCAAGTTGTTGGTGGGACTGCATTCACCTGCTGGTGATCATTGGATGGAATAAAAACATCACCTACACGCTTCATCAATGGAAAAAGAGTGGATCACTTTAACAGCTTACCTAGGATTCAAAGTCCACAGCATAGGAATGCTGTTTACTACAATCCTACGACATTTTCAGCATCATCATTACTACTTTTTAAGGTTGGTTTCCATAAACTCCATGCTCTTCATATTAGTTTCTCCTAGACACCTCCTTCCACAACTACAGAGAGTTCATGTACACTTTTTTTTTTTTTTAAGCCTTCCTCTTTATTTTTCCCCTTTTTTCTGTCCACCATACTTTCTGGGTGCTACATATCTCCCTCCCTCTCTTTTCCCTTTAATGTATATATCTCTTTAATTGTACATAATCCCCATTTCCTCTGTCACATTCTCGTGCCACATCTCCACAATCCTTCAGGGTGCCTGTGGCCACTACATGACGCTACTGAAAAGTGTATTTCTGACCCAAAGTAGGCACACGCACACAACTGCACTGCTCAGGAGTTAACCACAGCCACCCAGTGCTGAGCTGAGGCCAGTCCTATATTTCTGTGTCAATGGTTTTAACCATAATACATAGAAACTGAGTAATTTGTGGATCATTTTAAAGATTTCAGTGGGACACTACAAAAATTGCCACCAACTCTCCTTACTTCTTATTTTAATGCTAGTAGTACAACAGTGAAGACACAGTCTCCAAATAAGGAGCTGTCAAAAAATTCATGAAAACACATTTATTAAAATGAATTTCACATATGAATTAATATTCTGAGTCAGTTTCTAACTATTTACCATTTCACACAAGTGTAAAACCATACTCCAGTAATACAGCACTGCTCAGCTCCTTTGCAAAAAAAAAGAATTCAAGGTGCCATCATGAATTTTTAAAAATGGCTTTTATATAAGAAAGACATTTAAAATACAGCTTAACTAATGAGGAGTTTGTGCATGGCAAGCATAGAGGGGATAGGAAGACCAAGCTGTTCACAAAATGTGAATTCAATTTCTTTTACCTATACTGAATTGCATTTCACAATGGGACTTGCTTTTGACAGAAACAGTGCTGTAAGTGACAACAATTAATTATGTGTGTCTGATACTAAATTGTCATTTTAAAAGTTGTTGTTAACAGGAAAACATCTTATTTTCTAATGCCAGCTTCTCTATGAGGGTAGATGCTTTTCCTATTTACAAATATAGTGTAGTAATATTTAAAGTGAGTATCCAAGTGAAGAAAAATGAATTTTCTACTCCTTAATTAACATAAGGACAATATACGGTCATTCACATACCAGAGTCAAACAGTTTTGCTTCTAATAAATAAGGCTTTTCAATGATCAATTCTAACTTATCTAAAAGACTTTAATTTGGCTTAAAATTGCACAGCTCTTTGTGAAGATCATCAGACTTTCTCTGATAAAGAAGTCCAACATCTGCTTACCTAGTAACCTGAAAGCCAATCTACCCTCCAAGTGAAACAGTGATCATTTTCCCCTGCAGGTGTTAAAAATCCATGGATTTCTAACTCCAATGGATCACAACAGATTACAAAACTGCCTCTATGCCAGGACTAGAATACTGTGTTTCTTGTTAAATGTCATGGGAAAAATCCTTAGTAGAGGAAGACTGAAGAGTTTTTCTTTCTATTTAGGGATTTCCCCTTCCCTGGTGGTGTAGGTAGTCTTGCTGGTAGCCTCATCTGCCCTCCCTTGGTATTATTAATGCATTGTGTGTTATCACCAGGAAGACCTCAAAGTGATCTGAAGAGTGCGATAAGAACAGTGTATCAAATACTTGTTAAAATAAACCTTTTATAAAATATTTCAGAAGCCAGAAAAAAAGAAGGAAAAGTATAAATTCGAAACATTTAAGGGCCACCATAAAACTGTTAACCCAGAAAGTTGAAAAACAGTTGGTTAAGTCCGAGTTCCATATTCTAGAATAACACCAAAGACATCAGAGTGCACTTTGGTATATGTTCAGAAACTACATTTCTCTTGAGGAAAAGGGTCAGGAAGCAAAACTTAAACACACAGACAAACAAAACATGAGTGTGAAACAGGAGGGCTTTTCTTATTTTAAACAAAGTGTGTAAAAGAGGAAGGAAGTAAGCTTAGCATTGATGGAAGGCCCAAAACAGAAATACAGAGAGGACCTTGCTCAAAGCATCGAGACAGAGAAGAGAAAAAACAGACAGGAGGAGAACAAATTCCTCTGTAGCATTGCTGTTCAAAGGAGGAAATGGGGCCACGGGTCTCATATTATCCCACTGAGACCACAGGTGTGTACCAAATAACTGTTGAATAGCTGAGGTGAACCCTAGGCCTTTGACCTGGCTTGAGGACAAAACCATTTCAGAAGTATGCTAAAATCTGCAGGAGAAAACCTTTTCTTCATTACAGTATTGGTTCGTAGCTTTTAGTAACCACACAACACAGAGAATGTGGGACTTTCATTTTCTAAGAGCATAACTCAACCAGTAAAACTAAAGATCAAAGACATTTACTCCATTTGTCTGGTTGCTAAGTGATAGCACATGCTTAATTTCATAAATAATTCAAGCTAATGGGAAGTATTAACTTTAAATAAATAAGTAGCAAAAATAGTGCTTTCTATAGGAAGCAATGCCAGAAGTATAAAAAAATACTCTAGGGAATAATTGTATTTATATTCATTAAATGCATCTTTTCCAAGGACAACGACAGCGACAAAATTGGGTTAGTATACAGCATTTCTTGCAACTTAAGTATGATGTTTCACAGAAAACCATATTTTGCTGAATTACAATTTCAGAACGGAATCAGGGTGAGACAGGCTGCAACAGAACTACAGGGAAGTCCAGATGTCTTAGCAATAGAAAAGGCAGACTATTGTATTCTTTTATACGATATCCCCCTTCTCTATGCTCCAAAATAAAGTTGATTCTACCAGGAATTGGTAATTTTTTTTCCCCCAAGTGTTAAGAAAGGTTCTTTAGAATACTGTATTTGTTAAACTATCAAATATGTATCAGAACAAATGAGGGCAATCCAAAAGAACAATCCATATTCCCTGATTAGATTATGTGTGCCATCCCACCCATTGATAAAATGGAACTATTCAGTACACTTTGGACAATGTCCAGTTCAGAAACAAGGAGATATTGGGCAAGATTTGTTGTAAATCTCTAGCAGAGCAGGTGAACTATTTGGTATACAATAAAAGTGACTGTTTGGTAAATATGTTTAGGCTAGTGGAATGTCGCAAGGATCAGACACTAATGTAATATATTACAATATGACTGTTCACTTGCTATTTTTAATAATTGAGATTATAGCACACAATAACCACTACAGAGCTGAAAACAGAGGCACAATCACCACATTACCTGTAAATGAAAAAACCCTCAGGCTATACATCACGTCTTTTACTGAGTCAGGATTTCTATGTGTACATACACATATTTTTAACACTGTCAATCAGTTATAAAGTACTGCACGCAGAAATTACATTAACCAATGTATGGATTTAAAAGCAAGCCCAGAACAGCCTCTGAATGCAGTGCTCTCCAACTGCTACGTCAAGGACTTGACCTCCAGAATTAACAGACCCTGCAAAGATATCCCTTCAAATCCAAACCTGACAAGCGGGACAAAACACCAACCAGCAGAACTTGCACCACTCCCGGAGGGAAAATCTACCTGTAAATCCTAGGCAGAAACACAGCTGTCCAGCTGCTCTGGAGATACTCATCCCAGAGCTGAGCATCTGGGGTCCGTAAACATGCAAGCAGTCGTATAGCTCCTTTGCTGAAGCAAGCAGAATGGGAAAAGAAAGAGAAGCTTGCTAGCTGCCCATAGAAACGCCAAGGTAGTATGGTAATTGCCTACATATGGCGATGTACAATGCTATTTTAAGAAAACCTAAAAAACTTACACAAGAAGCCGATCATAAAAAGTTTAGATTTTATAATAGGCAGCTCTAAGTATGTACTGAAACACAAATTAATAGCCTTTAAAAACCTGCAAAGTTTACATAAAGTTTTAAATTTGATATACACTGAGGATTTATATCATTCCATTTGTAGGAGGGGAAAAAAAAATCAAGCCACTTTACAGAAACAACTCCAGTGATTTCCTTCATAACTTTCATTGCACTTCATTTAGAACATTAACTGACTATCTTTGAACAAATGTTTTCAGCAGGGCAAGCTATAAAGTGTTTGTGAAACTCAATTCTGTATGATCAGGTAGAAACAGACACCTGTCTTTTGAGGACATGATGAGACATGCTCAAATTAACAAACTGAAATATACATGCATGTGTATAGATGTGTTCAACTTACTGGGTTCCAGTCCATCATTTTGATCAAATCAGCAGTGTCATTCCAATTAGACCCATATAACAGGGGTTATACTAGATTTTTCGGGGTGAGAAGGGTTGCAGAATAAATGAATTCCTGGGGGAGAAGGGCAGGGCATAGATCACAAACTTAGCATTGCAGGACTAGTATCATTATGTAATTGTGTTATTTTTGAAAGCCTTACTTTCAGTGAAAAGTTGTAGGAAGCTGGTATATCACTTAGGCTATTTGTTTAATTCTGAAACATTATTTAACTTGAAACTGCAATATGACATTGGCTTGTTTTTTTCTGAAATTTTAACCATTTGGAATGAACCTCTTGTACCAGGTCTCTACCTCAGGGTTTTCAGAGGCAGGGAGGGTTATTCAAAGTCACCCAGACACCTCCAAGGATGATGTTACAGACAACGTGTTTTACATATGTTGCTGGAGAGTTTTCCTCCAAAATGCTCCAGGGCCCCTAGCTGTTGCTGGAACAAGAGATTTGCCAATTGTCATAGCATTAGCCTTCATGTCAGTCTTGCATCCAAAGCGAATGCACGCAAGTCCTCAGAGACCTCTGGGTGACCAGAAAGTGCTGGCACCACATTATAGAGAGGCTGGGAAGACTTCAGCCCAGGGCTACAGCGGTCAGGTCTCTGCTGTTACTGCTACATGTCCTCATGCAGCAAGGACAGTGCTAGAGAATGAGTCTGTGAGCCAGAGGTTTCCTCATTTGGTGTTCCTAAAGACCTCTGCTTAATGGCACTTAAGCACAGCAAAGAAGACAGAGCTGATTTAAACTACTGCAAAAGAGAGAGGGTCAGATGAAACCATCTGAACAGAAGCCACATGACAAAAATAGTTAGAAACAAGAAACAAAGGTGAATTATTAAAACAGACTAAAATGCAAAAGGAGAGAAGGGGGAGCACACAAGAACGATCTGGGCCGGAACAGTGAGATCAGATCTCTTGAAGACAAGTGTAATAAGTTGACTAGAATTTGAATGGAAAGCTCAGAAAGAAGAAATTAACTAAGAGAAAAGCTCTGGGGCAAAGCTCAGACTTGGAAAGAAAGTGACTGGAACCAGACCAGGGAAAGAAGCCAACTTCAAGGAAGACGGGGGCAAAAAAAAAAAAAAAGCAGAAAAAAGCGCTGTCATTTAGCATTTGTGAAAGCCAACAGCAAAACATGGATTTCTTTTCCTTTCAGTGTTGGTTTCAAAGAGAAGATGATAGGTTGCTACTGCCATCAAAAGTTCTTTAGCTCAAGTAAATCTTTATATTAAACCTAGATGCTAGAAACTACTCAAAATCAACTGATGCCACATGACAATTTCACTTCTTATTTTGCCTTTTTATAAAATTACAGAGCTGTAACTTAAGTCAGTGAGAGCTATTCTTAGTATTATACTGCACTAATGTTTGAAATACTCTGAGGTGTTGAGCACTTCAAGTTTAGCAAGTATTTTTCACTTAATTTGTATGTGAATTCACCATCTATGAAATGGAGGTAACACTCTCCTCATTTCTCAGCGTCATTGCAAAGAGATATATATTAGTGTATGTGAAGTATTTGAGTACTGTAGTGATGAGCACAACCGAATTGTCAACAAAAAATTAATACTGTTGAAAGAACGAGGTCTGAACAGTGGTAGTAAATAAGGTTTAAAGCTATCCATTGAACAATTAAATTAAACAAAAACATTGAATAGCTTGCCATTCTGGCATAGCCTATGGTGCACACTCACTATGAGAGTGGTCCTGAGGGAGAGGGCACAAGCAGAAAATGTAAGTAGGCACTCTAACATAATGCACAGGCACGCATACCTTTAATTCTGACACTAGAAATTGTTTGACAACTAGATTTTATATTCTTAGAATAATGATCAGTATCTTAAGTGAAACCGCATAAATACGGAAAAGGAGCCTTGTTTACGTGAAAAGATAAACAACACTGACAACATACCTGTAGGCAGCTAGGGAATATTCAGCACTGCTGTAAAGATTAAAGTTTAACAAAGGTGGTGACATACTGTAAAATTCTTTTTGCTTGAAGCTTTTTATTTACCAGCGAACATTTATTATAGGTGACAAATACAGGAACATGAGTTTCTCTGTTCCAGAAGATTGTTATTCCAATTTCTTGGGCAACATATTTTTTTAAATTTCTTGGCATAATAATTTGCATGGTAACAAACACACATACACACTCTTATTTCATTCACCTGTTCAATTCTCTGTGATCTTTGCCTATATGAAGAATAAAGTAGAGACTTCAGTATTTACTTTACCAACACGATGAAGCAAATTCTGCTCCCATATAAATGGGAATATACAGCAGGGCAAAAACCTCTTCATTCATAAAATGTACAGTTTAGTTACCATGCAAATGATAACAACAATTAAATTAATTTAGTCATATGTATTTACACATAATGAATGCCTTTGCCATGATCTATTATTAGCACTTACAAGCTAATTCATAATAAGGCAGCAGAACTAGGCATGATGATGCTAGCAAAGTGCTTGCATTTTAGAAGTAACTTCTAGAGGAGGAGAAGATCACATCTGTTCCTATTTTGAGAACTCCGTTCAATGTGTATCAAATCATGCAACCCTCCTCAGGTAAAGAAATCCCAGTTCAAACAAGTGCTTTCACCCAAGGAAACAGAAGCCAAATAAACACACTGCTACTTTTATACACCAAACAAATTTCGACTGGGCTTCACCATCAGTGCTGAGCCGGACTGAGCGGCTCAGATGCTTACAACTCGCCAGCTTAGAGAACACGCTGCTGGTCGGAGCCCAGTGCAGTCAGATTCGTTCTGTGTGCTTTTAAAACAAAAACAGACCGACATATAACTCGAATTCTGGACCTCATTAAAAAAATTCTAGGCCAGGGGTCATTGTTTCTTACGCCTTATTGTTGAGAGAGCAGTCATGAATTGTAACACTCTGAGAGACAATAAAATGCCCCTAATACATTCCTCTGCCTCACTAGATGCAGCAGCCACAAAAAAACCCAGTAACACGCAAGTGCAATAGATAATAGAAGGTAGTTACACACTCCAAATGCTTTTGTAAACCTTTTTAAAAACGCTGATCTATTGCCATAAAGTTAATATACTGTTTTATATTCACATTTTAGCTCAATTCCTCTGGCTCTCAATGAACAATGACAGCACCTGATTTACACATGTGTTTCAAGACAACTTAATTTTTTTCTGCTGGCACTGAACTACTCACATATCAGTCCATGGTTAAGAAAATCATTGCCCTCTTCTAAAGAAATAGTCTGTAAAGGTTTAGACAAGCAGAACTCTATTCACATCAATTTTAAGCTAAGGATAAGCAAAGTATTGACTGCAAAAAGAGAGTCATCAGTCCCGTGCAGTGACTAAAAGACACATCTTATAGACAGTCTTTGCAGATACATGACTTAGAGGGCAAAGATGTTACTGTGATTCCAGTGCTTCATTAAGAAGTAGGTAACAGCTGAATTATGTGCTTCACACCTACGATATACCCGAAATAAAGACAGATGATAAATCATCTCATGTACAGCAAGTGTTCAGTGTTCAGGAGAACCACCAATAAATCAATTGACTGTATTTTGATCATTACATTCATAAAAGCAAAATGATCTCTACTAATTAGTAGCCACTCCCAGCATCTTCCTTGCTAAAAAGGGTGTTCTTGCCACAAGGAAACCTACTTGGGATAAAAGTCTAGGGAAAGCATGGCAGACTCAAAATTTCTGGGTCAGTAGGTCAAATTACATAGTAGTCTTCAACAAGTTGCCAATGTCTAATAAAGGTACAAAATTATTGACTTGACTGTTAGTCTTAAGGTAGTTAATATAAATATGAAAGGATTTAATGCTTTTCTATATATGAGGTCAATGCTAGAATTCTGAAGCAAAGACAGAAATAATAACAGAAGATTTCATTATCTGTACCAATTGTTTGGCAAGACATACAGACATACTAAATACAGCCGCAAAATCCCCAATTCAAAATTTCCCAAACCTAGTATTTGACAAAGCCTGCTTCTGCCAGATGAGAAAAGTAATCACAGGTGAGACACACTGCACTGACAGACTTTGGCGATCAGTCACTCAAAATGCAAAGTGAATTAATTAGCGGTGTCCACCCTTAATCAAGAGTTCCAGGAACCAAAAACTTAAATCCCCCTGGACACATTGGCAAACTACAAACTCCAACTGAGGCAGAAAAGCCAACATGCTTGAACAGATGGAAAAGTTATAAGAAATAGACCCTGCCATGCCTGGAATCTGAAGTGCAAACTTTACAGGAGAAAAGTAAGCTGTGATTGACACCTCATCAGGGTAGGATAATGAAGGAAAGGTTCCGATTTAATCTTGACGTAGTTTGATTAGCTGCGTATTTCTTGAATTTCTTTGCTTGAACCTTTAATAAGCATTTGTCTATTTGGGTTACCATAGATACATACCTTGACCTGTGTTCTACCTGAACTCCCCTTTATTTATTGACTAACTGATCACCACGCAAGTACCTCTCTGACGTGTTGGGATTATTGTTTAATGAATGTATTCTACCAGCTCATTCCCAGATGTATAGTTTTCAGATTCAATAAGCTTTCTGTATAAACAACAGTTTGAATGGCCTTTGTCCTTATTAGCTAATAGAAAATTAATTTCTTGCTGTTAATTTCTGGGTTTGGGCCAGTTGCCAAATGTCTAGGGTAGCTGTTAGAAGTATAGACAGTATCACAAAAGTCAGAGATGGAAAGATCTATTAGATTATTTCCTTTGACTACAAACTGATGAACTGGAATCAGTGAATCACACTCCTATCACGTCCTCCATAGTATATACTCCAATTGTGTTGGCTGGTTTTAAACAACTGCAGCAACAAAGCACCTACCATTTCATTTAATGCTCTATATTGCTTTAAAACAGACATGTTTTAACAATTTAATAGTCAGTAAAAGCATAATTGCTTTACGGATTGTGAAGCAAGGAAAGACACGATCCACCCATCCAGTCTGACCACCTCCACAATCAGAACTACAGTTCCAACCAGTGACCCTCACATTAACCCTCATAATGCAAAGCTCAGCTCAAGCATGTTTTGAAAAACATTCAGACCCTCAGGGCTCCAAGTATTAGGAACTTACTGTCTCTCAGCAAATTATTCTCACTTTGAATGACTACACATGTTTAAAGCTGTCTTGGATTTCATATTTAAATTTCTTAGACTGCCACTTAGAGCTGCTGAACCAACACTGTTGGATCTATGCCTGCTAACATATATTCTGCACTGTATTCTTAGTGAAACATCTGTGATGCTATATACATTCAAAGTTCCCTCCCTGTCCCCCATAACTTGTTTCAGAGTTGAGTGACAACTCAGACATCATTTATGGATTTAGCCCTTTTAAAACAATAAATATCTTTCCTTGAATAACAAGTCCCAAAGACATAACTGCATTCTGCACTCCTTGGAGAGTCTCTTCAATTTTATACATTCCTGGTGTTGAAATGCCCAGAACTGACTCTTCAGAGAAGTCTCAGTGACATCTACTATATTTCACAGAACCTTGACAAGATGCATGTACACAGGCAGCTCAAAGTAGTATTTGACTTGTTGGCTCCATTTATCTCGTTTACTGGCCCTTAAGGTCCCTTTCACCGCTACCACTTTCCAAAGTAGTTCCTATTAAATATTTTATATTTGGTTACTAACCCCTGCACTGGGTCTCACTTGGTTTCCTGTGTATCCTTGTGGAGCTTTGAAGTGTTCTGTATTGACTTTCGTGTCAGCAACAGTGTTTTTAATGTCTGCAGCTTAAATATCGGATAAGAAGCACATTTCTGACATCTTTCACTACGATCTCACATAAACATCTTCACGTCCCTTACACAGACACTGCGGCACGCTACACTGCCTCTCCTCCCCATTTCAAATGCTGGAGACAACCAGCTAGATTTTAATATTGTAATAAATATCCACATTATCTATCAGTTAAAAATTAAAACCATTACGTTCAACTAGCTTTGGTGATTAATCTTTCTAAACATAGACAAAAGCAGCAAGTACCACTTTTAATGGTCTGCTCTGCTTCCATATTTCAAGTGCTACAATTTTTATGCTACAAAATTTTATGTGGAAAACTAAGGTTTCAATAAATTAAAAATATAAAAAACAATTACCCTGGACACAATAAAAGCTTTCTTACACAAAAACTAAGCATATGTGCAAATTCTGACCTGATACCATCTTAATAACAGATATGGATAACAATGTTCATCACAGTTAATAAAAAAATTTGTGTATCAAAGGGCTTTATGTATATTATATGAGGCTCAGAATGAACGCGTGAAAGATAACAGAGATAAAATAATCAATATATGTATAACATTTGGGCTCCTTAGAGGACTGGCTCATCTTTTTACCATATCTGTGTAGTGTGAAGTAA